>JBBPQL010000586.1:0-21469 GCA_038092515.1 Boletus subparvulus | reverse complement strand
ACCACTCTCTGAGATTCAAAGTCCACCAAATTCACCTATCCCAGAAGAACGAGACCCCTCTCTCCATCCTCCTCTTGTTGCACAAATCAACGAGATCATTTCCCTTCCTGGATATCCATTCCAACTCCGTTGCCCCTTATGCCCTCATCTTTTGGAGATTGGAGAGATTTGCTTTCACCCCCACAGAGGTTTCAATGTGCTTAGGTTATCGCCGGAAGATACTTCTTACACAGATATTCGTGATCAACCTTTCGAATTCTTACGCATCATCCCTTAAAGGACTTCTTATCCTTAAGGAGACTTCCTCTTCAACATTGACAACGATGCTATAAGAATTACGAATGCACAGAAAATACTCTACCTCCATCTCCTACCCATCATCCACTTCTATCTGCAGAGATTCCACAAGAAGTCTCTTCCATACCAGCATAACGATTCTATACATGCCAAGGGAATGGACGAAGACATTCTACAAGAGCTACTTGCAGATCCGATCATTGAAGATGGACTCTAGTCCATACCTAGCGGCCGAGTTATACTTCTCGAGACTTCACAAACCGCTACTCAACATCAGACTACTGCATTTTCATCAGGAATTGGACACGAGAATAATTACATCCTGAAGCGCGGCATCAAAACTCATGGAAGGAAACTTCCACGCTCAAGGGTTCCCAACCCTTGAAGGTCCGGAACTATACAAAGCGAACCACATACATAGGTCTATCCATTCCCGATATGACCATGTGAGACCAGAGTAAGGTCTTCGTACCTTACTAAATTCGCTTATGTATAGGGAGCGAGACTATTGCTGCAGCCACCCACGAAGGAGCCAGTTGGGATTTTCCCACTGAGACCAACCAAAATCCCTCCTATCCGTGTTTACCAGGATTAATATTCATCGTATGCACTTTCCTCCGACTCTTGTATCACCTAAACTTCTGGAATCTTCTCTCGAGCCTATTTGGCTACCACCCGCAGATGTTATGGCCGATGAATGGGTCTTTACAGTGCTAAAGGATCAGACGCAACATATCAATAAGATTGGAATGAGGCTTTTTCGATTCTTTTCTTCTTTTGTCTACAAACACCGCTTAACAGCGCCTCTTCAGTCCATTCCACAAAAGCCTCATATTATATATGAAGGACTTAGGACTTACAGAGAGACCAACGACAAAGATGAATAAAGAATCAAATCGCTGGTCATTTTGACCTTTACCATTTCCACATGACTTTTGAAAGACGAGTTTTTTATATTCTAGTTTTGACTTCCCTCTTAACTCAAACTTTCTTGATCCTATAAAGCTTTTCGCTTCAAGTGTACGTTCCCTGTCATACTTGTTATGATGATGTTATTTGTACTCAGGAAGAATCATTTGTCAAATATCCTACTTTGACAAACCCACATTATTTTGTGGAGATGCATCTCATTTCATATGAATGCTATTCTATCCTGCCGTTACCCTCTGGGTATCGAGACAAAACAAATACATCTTCTACTTACCAAAGTAGAAAGGAGAATTATACACAAGCATTAGCTATCAAGAAAGAAATATCAAAACAGAAGAATTACTCGTAAAGTCGATCCAGGATTATCGGGAAACTGTTTATCTCTAAGAGGATTACCATTTCTTTTCCCTATAAATTTTTGTTGATGTTTGTTTCTTCCTAGATCTCCGCTATAGACAAAAAACAAGAAACTTGTCAACATTTTCTTGGTCATATTCCTGTTCTTCATGAATCGAAGAATGATGATATCAGGAGCAAGCATATTATTTCTATGCTCAGTGCTTACTCTGTTTGGAAGCTTGTAGATGGAACTTTCACGTATACAGCGCTCCCTGCGGGAGCAGATCTAGCAGATCGTCAACAGAAGTGGAAACTTCTAGACAAACGTACCTTTGGCCTAATGGCCAGTACGATTGATGACTCGCTACTGTCTCATGTTGTCTATAACTGGACAGACCCTGTTATGTTTCAATCCATCTCCAAAACTCTTTGGGACCAGCTGAAAACTTTTCGGCACTATTGGCCTCATAGCCAAGTCTCATCCAAACATGTTCGCATTCAACACGCCCACAGATATCAATAACACCTTTGTTACTCTTCGATTTTCTTAACAAGACAACCCACTCTGGGTTAGAACTTACACAATCCACAATCTCCTATCCTCCTCAACAATCTTCTCTCTGAGTATAACTCCCTTGTCTCTATCATCGTTCACACCAACTACCATTGCCAACCCAACATCATAAATATCATTACCATCATTCTCATGGAGACAAACTCTCCATGCTCGGATCTCTGACATACAACGAATCCGAAGACCCCTCTTCTTTGATCAATTGAACACTATCATTAGATGCGGTCCTTCCAGTCATAACTATGGAGGAACCAGACCACCTCTCTTTTGAGATCATCTAATCAAATCTCCTCCTGGTGGTTATCAAAACCAATAATCTGGTCCTCATCATATGAACCAGAACCAGCAGAAAGATACAGGTTCGACCAGGTCATCA
Organism: Boletus subparvulus; assembly: GCA_038092515.1. Taxonomy (NCBI): domain Eukaryota; kingdom Fungi; phylum Basidiomycota; class Agaricomycetes; order Boletales; family Boletaceae; genus Boletus; species Boletus subparvulus. The sequence continues at coordinate 18,953 of JBBPQL010000586.1, read as the reverse complement.
TACCTGGTAAAGATCAGAAGATAGAATGATTTTGATATGGCAATAAAGGTAAAAGCTCTCGTCAGAGCTGTTGAACAATAAACAAGGTACAGACAGGAGGTGAAGATGTTGACCTAACTTCAGGGATATAGATAATTACCCTGAAGAACAAGAGATAGATGACTCGCAGCTAAAACTGCGAAGAACCTTTCATCTATTCATGCATGTGGATTGCAAAATCTTGTCAACAGGACAAAGGAATAATTGATGATTGAAGAAACAATTCTTCTTCTACCCACTCCTTCTCTAGGAATGCTACCTGAGAAAGAAGACATTACCATGGGATCATCGAAGACCAGAAAGGACAAAACAAGTCGTTATGTCTTGACACATCATCACAATCCATGACAACCAATCACATCCCATTCTTCCGATCTATTTCGCCTCAAGAAATAGCCATGACTTTGTCATGAGATTATTGGAACACTTACATGGATCTGACTTGGTATTGGATAATCTTTTGGTTCTTTTAAGGACGTAGTGTCTCTTCGTGAGTACCTCCCTTTAATAACCAAGATGATGAACAACGCGGAGATACTATTGGAGAACATCACAATCAAATTTGGGATCTAGCACTTTTTGCTAGAAAGAAATTTGGTATGCTCCATATACAGGTTACCAACAAACAATCTTCATTGGCTCACGTCCGAGTCCGATGGTTCCAACTGAAGATTGGCCTTATTTGGCCTTATTGGTACCTTTTCATGCTTATTTGCCGAAACTTAATGGCAATAAGTACACCAGCAATCCACAAATCCAGTATCTGGAACACAAACGAGAGTTTGGTGATGCAGGCCTCTGCCTTATCCCCGAATAACGATTCTTCTTGGTTTCCGTCCTCTGATGACTCCAATACGAGAATCGGTCAACTCGCTTGTCAGGAAAGACTCTTTCAATGGGACATCTACTGGATCGACAATCTTCACTTGATTTCCGTCCTCTGATGACTTCAATATGAAGATTGCTCTACTCTCTTCAAGCTCCTTTTCATGTCACTGGTTTGCCAACTGTTGCTGCTCTCACCTCCCCTTTGCTATCGCAAGGAGGCACAATCATTCCTAGCCCTCATCGTGCTCTCGCATGACTCTTCGGTCTTTATGCTTGTTGTTTTCACAGCGTTTTTTTAGGCCTTGGTACCCTGGGCTGATACCTTTTATGGTCACTCGCTCACCTCTGGACGTTCTGACCGTGGGGGGAAACTTATTTATTGATGGGACGATGACTACTTCGGTGTCATGATGGAATGACTTCGGTGTCGCTCACCGTTCTTCCGTCCACTCACCGTTCTTCCGTCCAGATGTCGCTCGTCGCTCAGTGTCACTCACTAGGCACAAGCATGACATCCATTACCTCTTCCCCATGCTTCTACAACCAGAGAGGTTCACATGAACTTTACCTTCTGACAATCTTCTTCATTGTCATCAGTCGGTCTCACGATCACTGATATATGACATACTGGAGATTGGTCATATGCCTATATGCCAACATAATCGTCTGCCTGGAGACTTCTGGAAAGCCTTGGCATGACATCGATGAAACACAACATTGTCATCAGTCGGTCTAACGATCACTGATAAATGACACTGCATATCCAAGAGCTGGAGAATAAAACTGATGTTTTTCTTATGGGTTTTTTGGAACATATGATTATGCTTACTCATGGATAACACCAGAGCAATAACAAGACAAGTTGTCTTCTATATGAAAGGAGATAACCTTCCTTGGCTATAAAACCAAACATCTCAAAAGATGAAGACGAGTATTCGTATCCACTAATGTTACACTTTGATGACACAAAGGATCTTTCTAATTGTTCTAGAAATGAAGCTGATAGACATACTCCTATTCCTTTTGAAGATGAAAAACTGTTCACAGCACCAGACGACCTATCACAGGATGATACTCGACACTATAGGGATCCGGAACCCTCTTGAGATATCAATATCCTTTTACTTCTAGGTTCTAGGTCATATCCTATGAATATTCAACCTACTAGGTCAGGTCAACTCCCCAAACAACCATTCCCACGAGATATGAACACTTGTCTCGACAATTCCTCATATTCCAATCCATGGTTTCCACAAACGGATGATTCATCACCGTTACAGCTCTACAATGATGATACACTTCTGGATCAGACAACTCTTTTCCATCACATGCCATATCACCTATCACCACTACTCGTTCCAGGTGTGAATGAACACAACCTGAGACAGGACATCGAAGTTCCATTCAATTTCACATCAAGATGGTAGACTCTATAATCAGATTCTATATAATCAAGATTCGCCTCTAACAATAGAGAGACAAAACTCGAATCTGATTACCAATCTGACGACATCCTGAAGAGACTCTAGTCGAGTCACTTTATCCTCAACACAAGTCTTTCTATGCTCGCATTCCCATATCAGGTTTATTCCTGATAAGTACCTATGGGGATAGACCACCATTATCAAATCGAGCAAGAACTCAGAGGTTGATACTCATTCAGGAGGAGTCTATGCAAAGTCAAACCACGTGTCCTACCAACGAGACAGATGATGATATCGGCAAAACGTATTCATCAATATGGATTCATCCATAGCTGTGGATTCCACTCTACAGAGACATCTCTTAACTCTCTGAAGAAGACAAAAGGATTATGGAAAAATGCCATGAACGATGAGATAAATCGTTACATGAGACAAAGGTATGGGAACTGGTAGACCTACCTAAGGGTCGTCACACCATCAAAGGGAGATGGTTTCTGCTGTTACATCTGACGAAACGCAAGAAACAAGATTCGTCACAAGCAAAGACTTATACAGATCTTCGGAATAGATTGTGAAGAAACTTTCTCACCAGTCGCAAAATTCGAACTCTTTGAATTCTTTTGTCACTAGTAATGCTTCACGTTTGGGAAATTGAAGCACTAGATGTCAAAACCGCCTACGTCTTGGCGAGCTGGATGAAGAGATCCATATGGATCAACCGAAGGGTTTCACAGTACAGGGTCAGGAGAAACGGTCTATCAATCGAAGAAGTCCTTCTATGGACTACCAAGAGCAGTTTGCCCTTTCAAACGCAACTGCACACAAGAGTTTCCTGGAGATGAGATTTATCTGCACTACAGACCCAGGAACTCATATCATTTCTGGAGAAGAGATTTATCTGCAAGACAGACCCAGAAATTCAAGATCATTGGTGAAGAGATCATTGTTCTTCTCATATGTTGACAATGTTTCTTTTATGAAAAGCAACACACAACAGATCCTCTCTCATAAAGCTTAGCTTATGAAACGATGAAAAATGATCTAGAGATCAAGGTCAAACAAAAGAGTACTAGGCACGAGTACTACGAGACCACAAGAAAGGACAATCTCTTTGGACCAAACCCGCTATGCGGAGATAGTCGTTTTATGAAACGATTTGGCCAAGAGAAATGTAAACCTGTCTCTATACTTCCACCTACCGGATATAATCCGAGACCAAACTCTGACCTGAACTTGTCGAATGTGACAACTTCGAAACTGTCATCAGTCGGTCGAACGATCACTGTTATATGACATGATAGGAACAAGACCAGACAAACTCTTTGCTGTTATCCACAAGAGAACATTTGCAGAAGGCGTTCTAAACAGTCCGCTATCGTTTTTCCTTCATGGAACTCTGCATTATACTCTCCAACACTAAAGACTTATGTGCTTACTCTGACACAGACTAAGCTGGTAACGTTGAAATACTACGTTTTACCACTGGACATGCCATAAGGCTATATTCCTACCTGTCTAGACAACAACGAAGGGTCACACTTTCTTCCTTAGAAGCCGAATACCATGGTACAACCGAAACTAGCACACAACTTCACTGGATCCATAACTCATATGAGGAGTCCGGATTCAAATTAGGTTCCCTACCATGATGCATCAATAACCAAGATGCTATATTCCATGCTTCCACTTCTATTCAAAGAATGCCGTATGAAACATATCCAAAGTGATGGAGAATTTCAAAACGAGAAACAATAGAGTTAACACACTCTATTACATTCTTTTGAATCAGTATCTTCGCTGATATCCTTTACAAGGAACTTAACCAAAGTTATATCCGAAGATGGAAGAATCACTTCGACTCCTATGATACAAACCATCGTCACATTTCTAGCGAGGAGGAGTGTTGAGAATTCTGGTATTTCATATTCAATTTCTTATCCTGATACCAGATTCTAGAGCGGTCTATGACCTTATCTTTACGCTATTCATATGACTCACCTTATCAAGATAAGCTATCTCTTATCTTGATGATCTAGACTTATGACGTCATCCTTATCTTTCATGATGTCGTCCTTATCTCTATGATGTCATTCTTATCTCTTATCATGACATCATACGCTTATCAGCACTACAGCTGATATACCTCTTATCTCTTATCATACTATACAGTTATGATATTAGAGTTCAGTATCTATATGTACAAACAGTACCAGATACTATATAAGAGAGGGCCTTACAGCCTATCTCTCTAATCGAACATTCTCCCATGTAGTTCTATTGAACTTACATTGTTCATTCACTTGGTTCACTCCTAAGCCTCTCTGCTTATACTTGAACCACTTCAATCCTTTGTTACCATCTATCAAGAACCTGTCTAGTGAGCCTCCCACAAGACAACTCATCCCTTCGTGTTCCTGCGCTATCGGGGTTGTATTCCCGATAGGTTATGAGCCCCGCCTGAAGACGGTCCGTCAAACGTTAACTCCGATGCCCGTTATCTTCACGCGCTATGGTTCTTGGATGGTTACTGGATTAACGCTGGCTATGTCTATGGTCATTGCGGCCATGACAATTGCTTTTGGAGCAACACCCTTCCGGGTTACTGGAGAAGATGAACTTCTAGAGTTCACCGTTACTTCTGGAGAGTTGATTATCCATCGGATACTCCGAGGATTTTAACTTCTCTATGTTATAGAAGTGAATGGCAAACTGAATCTCTCTTACGATTGTGCTTCAGATCGAACCACTTTCTGAGATTCAACGTCCACCACATTCACCTATCCCAGAAGAACGAGACCCATCTCTCCATCCTCCTCTTGTTGCACAAATCAATGAGATTATTTCCCTTCCTGGATATCCGTTCCAACTCTGTTGCCCTTTATGCCCTCATCTCTTGAAGATTGGAGAGATATGCTTTCACCCACTTAGAGGATTCAACGTGCTCAGGTTATCACCCGAAGATATTCCTTCATCAGATATTCGTGATCAACCCTTCGAATTCCTACGCATCATTCCTTGAAGGACTTCCTATCCTCAAGGATCTCCTTTTTTCCTAGATGCATACGGAAATTACGAATACACAAAGAACCCTCTACCTCCATCTTCTACCCTATCCACCATTCGATTCTATCCGCAAAGATTCCCAGAAATCTCCTCCATACCATGCCAAAAGTAATGGACGAAGACATCTACACAAGTTACTGGCAAATCCAATCGTTAAAGCCACCCTTAAATGGCTTTTCTCTTCGACATTGGACTTCCACTGGAAACTAGACACTGGAATGTACAAATCCTGAAACGTGACATCAAAACCCCTGAAAGGAAACTTTCAGACTCAAGGATGTTCTAGAACCCTCGAAGGTCCTGAACCATGCAGAACGAACCACATGGTCTATCCATTCCAGATACGACCATGCGAGACCAAAGTAAAGGTCTTTGTACCTTACTAATTCGTTCATGCATAGAAAAGAGACTATTGTTGCTGCCTACGAAGGAGCCGGTTGGGCTTTTCCCACCGAGACATATAATCATTCTACTCCTATTCGTTTTCATGATCAAGGATTTGAAATCATTCGTCGTATGTTTTCCCTCCAACTCTTGTACCACCGAAACTTCTGGAATCTTCTCTCGAGCCTTCTGGAATCTTCTCTCGAGTCTAATTGGCTACCACCCGCGGATACTATGGTTGATGAATGGGCTTTTACAGTGCAAAAGGATCAGTCGCAACACAACAAAACAATATGTTTGGAACGAGGCCTTTTCAATTCCTATCTTCTTTCGACTTGGTTTACAAATTTCAACACCGCTTAACAGTGCCTCTCAAGTCCAGACTTAGGACTTTAGAGAGATCAAGACAAAGACAAAGAAGGAATGAAAGTTGCTGGTCTTTCTGACCTTTACCACATGACTATCAACGACGAGTTCTACATTCTACTTTTGACTTCCTCCTCAACTAAACATGGATTTTCTTGAGCCTTATCAGCTTTTTGCTTCAACTGTATTATTTGCACCCAGGAAGAATATTTGTCAAATTCTGACAACCCGCATCATTTTGCGGAGACACATCTCATTCTATATGGATGTTATTCTACCCTGCCGCTACCCTTTGGGTATCGAGACCAAAGCAAATATATCTTCTACAGGAGAATCATACACAGCTTTGGCTATCAAGAAATAGGAAGATCAAGACAGACGAATCGTCCCTGAAGTCAATCCAGGATTATCAGGAAATGTTTTATCTCAAAGAGGATTACCATTTCTCTTCCATCTATTTTGTTGATGTTTACTTCCCAGGTATCCTACATCAAAGTTCGACAACACTTTCATTGGTCCTATTCTATCCTCGTTTCTCATTTGAAGAACTACGATATCTGGAAGTTTGCAGATGGAACTTTTGCATATGCAGCGTTCCCTATGAGAACAGACCTAGCAGATCATCAACAGAAGCAAAAAACTTCTAGACAAACATGTTCTTGACTTTACTGTCAACATGATTGATGATCCGCTACTGTCACATGTTGTTTATAACAGACAGATTCTGCTGCGTCTTTCTCCACCTCCAAATCTGTTTGGGATATGTTGAAACTCTCTTTGGCACCACTGGCTCTGTAGCCATCTTCCATTTATTTATCCAAAAAGGAGAGTTACATCCCAACACATTCGCATCCAATACACTCAACACAGATATCAATGATATCCTGTCATTCTTCAAACTCTTGACAAACCAAAAACGGGTTAGATCTTCAACAATCCACAATTCCATTCCTCTCAACTATCTTCCCCAACTTCCTCGTCTCTACCACTATCATTCGCTACTATTACCTTTGCCCACCAACTTCACGTTTATCACTACCACCATTCTCATGGAGAAACCCTTTGGGTTATGAAAGACTCTCCATGCTCGGATCCCTGACTTATAAAAGATCCGAAGACCCCTCTTCTTTGATCAATTGGACATACGCTATTAGACGCGGTCCTCCTATAAATCAAGGAGGAACCAGACCACCTCTTACAAGAGACCGTCTATGCAATCTTCTCCTGGTGATTATCAAAACCAATAACCTGGCTGTTATAATACAGTTCAGAACCAGAAGAAAGATACTGTCCAACCAGGCAATCATACCTGGTAAGAATCAGAAGAAAGGATGGTACTTAACGTTGGTAATATGGCAATAAAGGTAAAGAGCTCCTATCAGAGCTGCTGAACGATGAATCAGGTACAGACAGAAGATGAAGATGTTGACCCTTGCTTCAGTGGTTTAGATGATTACCCTGAAGAACAAGAGATAGATGATTTGCAAGGAATCTGCTCATCTATTTGATGGATTTCAAAGATCTTGTCAATACGAGAATGAGATATTGATGATTGAAGATTACCATAGCATCATCAACGACCAAGAAAGAACAAACGAACAAATCTTATATCTTTCCACATCAAAGATTCATCATGACCAATCATATTCAGACCCTCCTTTTTTCAGAAATGACCATGACGCTGTCATGAGACTCTGGAGTGTGTTCTTTCTTTCCTACACGAGTCTAGCACCTCATCTACGGATATGATTTGGATGATCTTCTGGTTGTCTTAAGGATGCAGTGTCTCTTCGTGAGTACCTCCCTTAACCACCATGATGATGGACAAGACGGAGATACCATTCGAGAACATCATACAAAATTTGGGATTTAGCACCTCTTGCTAAAGAGAAATTTGGTACGCTCCAAATTCAGGTCACCAACCACCACATATCTTCCTTGGTTTCCGTCCGAGTCTGATGACTCCAACGAAGATTGGTCTTGTTGGTACCTCTCCACACTTACTTGCCAAATGGCATTAAGTGTACCAGCAAACAAGAATCCAGTATCTAGAACACAAACGAGAGTTTGGCGAGCCGGACTTGTGTCTCCTCACCGAACAACGATTCCTCTTGGATTACGTCTGATGATGACTCTGATACGGGAATCGGCCAACTCGTTTGCAAGATAGATTCTTTCAAAAACTGTGACAACTGCTGGATCAACGATCTTCAATTGACTTACGTCCGAGTCTGATGACTTCAATATGAAGATTGCCCTACTCCCTTCGACCTCCTTTCAATGTCACTGGTTTGCCAACTGTCGCTGTTCTCGCATCCACCTCCCTTTGCATATCGCTACGCTCTGGGAGAGACGCATTCCTACCCCCTCATCATGTTCTCACATGCTCTTTTGGGTTTCTTTTTCTTACACTTGTTGTTTTCACGACGCTTATAGGCTTTGGTATCCTGGGCTGATACCTTTTTTGGTCACTCGCTCACCTCTGGACGTTCTGACCGTGGGGGGATTATTTATTCTCTGGGAGACTTGACTTCGGTGTCGCTCACCGTTTCACTCTTCCACCCGGAGATGTCACTCGTTACCAGGTGTCACTCACCAGGTACAGACAAGACATCTACCACATCTTCCCCATGCTCCCTGACGACAGAGAGGTTCCAATGAACTCTACCTCCTGATATCTTCTTCCCTGGTTTACGTCCGAGTTTGATGACTCCAAAGAAGAAGATTAATCATCACCTCATATGCCTATACGTCAACATGGTCGTTTGCCTGAATACTTCTGGAAAGTTCTGGCACAACACCACCGACAGAAAATAACATTGCATACCCAAAACAGCTGGAAGATAAACTTGATGATTTCTCATGGGTATTTGGAATATTTGACTATGTTTACTTTTGGATGCTAGCAGAACAATGACAAGACAAGTCGTCTCCTATATGAAAGGAGATAACCTTCCTTGGCTAGAAACCAAACATCATGAAAGATGAAGACGAGTATTTGTATCCACTGTTACCTTTTTGATGACAAAAGATCTTTCTTAATTGTTCTAGAAACGAAGCTGATAGACATACCCCTATTCCTCTTGAAGATGGAACTGTTTACAGCACCAGACGACCTATCACTGGATGATACTCGATACTACAGGGATCCGGAACCCTCTCGAGATATCAATATCCTTTTACCTCTAGGTTCTAGGTCATATCCTAAAGTATACAACCTACTAGGTCAGGTCAACTCCCCAAACAACCATTCCCACGAGATATGAACACTTGTCTCGCAATTCCTCACGTTCCAATCCATGGTTTCCACAAACGGATGATTTATCACCGTTACAGCTCTACAGTGATGATACATTTTCTGGATCAGACAACTCTCTTCCATCATATGCCATTCACCTATCATCTACTACTCGTTCCAGGTGTGAAAAGAACACAACCTGAGACAGGACATCGAGATTCTATTTCGACAACATACACAAGATAATAGATCTATGATCTAGATTCGCCTCCAGAAATGGAGAGACATACAGAGGAACAAGAAAGAGTTCCTACTGGCCTTCGAATCTGACTACCAATCTAGACAACATCCTGAAGAAGCTCTGTTGAGTCTCGCAATCCTCCTCATCAAAAGTCATTCCAATGTGTACAAAACGCTCTCTACCTCATACACTATTGGAAACACGACGATCTGCTCGCATTCCCGTACTTAAACCAAGTACTTATGGGGATAGACCACCATTACAAAATCGAGCAAAGATTCAGAGGATCGGCACTCATTCAGGAGGAGTCTATGCAAGTCGAACCACGTCCTACCAACGGGAAAGATGATGATATCAGGCAAATGTATTCATCAATTTGGATTCTTTCATAGCTGTGGATTCCACTCTACAGAGATATCTAACTCTCTGGAGAAGACCAAAGGATTATGGAAAGGTGCCATGCACGATAAAAAGAAAATCGTTACATGAGAAAAAGGTATGGGAACTGGTAGACCTACCTAAGGGTCGTTGCACCATCAAAGGGAGATGGTTTCTGCTGTTACATCTGATGATCACAAACAAGATTCATCACAACAAAGATTTACACAGATCTTCGGAATAGATTATGAAGAAACTTTCTCACCAGTCACAAGATTCGAATTCTTCGAACTCTTTTGTCACTAGCAACGCTTCATGTTTGGGAAATCGAAGCACTAGATGTCAAAACCGCCTACCTCTTTGGCGAGCTGGATGAAGAGATCCATATGGATCAACTGGAGCAGTTTCATAATACAGGGTCAGGAGAAAAGGTCTAACAATTGAAGAAGTCCATCTATGGACCAACAACAGCAGTCTACCTTTCACGGCAACTGCACAAGGGTTTTTTCCTGGAGATGAGATTTATCTGTCGAAAAACAGACCCAGGAATTATTTCAAGATCATTGGTGAAGAGATCATTGTTCTTCTTATATGTTGACAATGTTTCTTTATGAAAAGCAATACGCAACAGATCCTCTCTCATAAAGCTTTAGCTTATGAAATGATGAACACCAATCTAGAAACTTAGGTCAAACAAAAGAGTACCTAGGAACAAGGACTATACGAGACCACAAAAAAGGAACAATCTCTTTGGACCAAACCCGCTATGCGGAGACAGTCGTTTAATGAAACGATTTGGCCAAGAGAAATGTAAACCTGTCTCTGTACCTCTACCTACCGGGTATAACCCGAGACCCCACTCTGACCAGAACTCATCGAATGCAACACTTCGCAGTCGTTATCAGTCGGTCATTGGATCACTGTTATACATCATGCTGGGAACAAGACCAGACATATCTTTTGCTGTTATCAAAATGTCACAGTTCTCTTCCAATCCAACAGAAGAACACCTGCAGAAGGCGCTATACATAGTTCGCTATCTCTCTTCCACAACGGAACTCTGCATCGTGTATACTGGGACAGGTGACACCAATGGTTTATGTGCCTACTCTGACACAGACTGGGCTGGTGACGTTGAAACATCACGTTCTACCACTGGTTATGCTATCTTCTTAGGAAATGGCATTGTCTCTTGGCTGTCTAGGCGACAACGAAGAGTTACACTTTCTTCCACAGAAGCGGAATATTGTGGTATGACTGAAACAGCTAAGCAGCTTCGCTGGATCCGCAACCTATATGAAGAGTTGGGATTCAAGCTAGGTCCTCTACCATTATGCATTGATAACCAAGGCGCTATATTCCTTGCTTCCAATCCTGCTCAAGAAGGCCGTACGAAACATGTCCGGATGACAGAACACTTCATATGAGAATCAGTAGAGTTTGGAGAGATCAAACTTTACTACGTCCCTACAGATCAGCAATTCGCTGATATGTATCTTTACAAAGAACTTGGGCAAGCAGAAATTTGAAGGAAGAAAGTCACTTCGATTCCTATGATACAAATCATCGTAACATTTCGAGCGAGGAGGAGTGTTGAGAATCCTGGTATTTCATATTCAGTTTCTTATCCTGATACCAGATTCTAGAGCGGTCTATGACCTTATCTTTACACTATTCATATTACTCACCTTATCAAGATAAGCTATCTCTTATCTTATGGTCTAGACTTATGACATCATTCTTATCTCTTATCATGACATCATATCCTTATCAGCCAATAGCTGATTACTCTCTTATCTCTTATCATACTATACAGTTATGATATTAGAGTATCAATACATACAAATAGTATTAGATACTATATAAGATGGGCCTTACAGCCTATCTCTCTATCTCTCTATCTTGTTCTTTCCTATCACTGGTTCACTCCTAAGCCTCTCTGCTTATACTTGAACCACTTGAACCTTTATTACCATCTATCAAGAACCTGTCTACATGAGTCTCCCACTAGACAACTCATCCCTTCATGTTCTTGTGCTATCAGGGTTATATTCCCGATAGGTTATGAGCCCTGCCTGAAGGCGGTCCATCATATGCTAGCACCGATGCCCGCTATCTTCACGTGTTATGGTTCTTGGATGGTTACTGGATTGACACTGGCTATATCCATGGTCACTTCAGCCATGTCAATTGCCATTGGAGCAGAACCCATTCGGGTTACTGAAGAGAACGACCTCTTAGAGTTTGCCGTTACCTCTGGAGAGTTGGTTATTTGTCGGTTACTCTGCGAATTCCAACTTCTTTTTGTTATAGAAGTGAATGGAAACCGAGCCTCACTCATGATCGTGCTTCATTTAGAACCACTTTCTGAGGTCGGTAGTCCACCTAATTCACCTGTCCCAGAAGAATGAGACCCCTCTTCACTCCATCCTCCTCTTGTCATGAATAACGACAAGAACATTTTCTTTCCTGGTCACCTGTTCCAACTTCGTTGCCCACTGTGCCCTCATCTCTTGGAGATTGGAGAGATTTGTTATCACCCGAGTCGAGGTATCAACATGCTTAGGCGATCTCCTGAAGATGCTCCTACAAGAGAAGAAGTCTTTGATCGTCCTTTTGAGTTCTTACACATAATCCCCAGACAAAATCTACATCCTCATTATCCTTCCACTCCGGGATCACCTTTGACTTCTACCCTTGTCGAAGAAGCTATAAAAACTGCGATTGCACAAGAAACCCCTCCTCCATCTCCTACCCCATCATCCGACTCTAGTTATGCCCATCCTATCTGCAGAGATTCCCCAGAACCCTCTTTCATACCAGTGCGACAACTTTGTGTACGCCGAGGTAATGGACGAGGCAACAACAGACCTACAAGAGTTACCAGCAGACCCGACCGTGGAGGACGGACTCCCACCACACCTAGTAGCCGAGTACTGCTTCGCGAGGTTTCAAACACCTCAACTCCATGCTAGCCTAGTGTGGTTCCATCAGAAACTGGACACGAGAATGTTCAAATTCCGAGGCGCGGCACCAGAACTCATGGAAGGCAACTTCCAAGCTCAAGGGCTTCCAATCCTCGAAGGTCCTGAACTATGCAATGCGAACTGTGTGGTCTATCCATTCCAGATACGACCATGCGAGACCAGAGTAAGGTCAATGCACCTTACTAATTCATTTATGTATAGAAAAGAGACTATTGCCGCCGCCTACGAAGGAGCTGGTTGGGCTTTCCCTTCCGAGACCACTGCTTGTACTCCTCACGTTCATGTTCACAATCAGGGATTTGAAATCATTCATCATATGCACTTACCTCCTACTCTTGTTCCGTCTCAACTTCTGGAATCTTCTCTTGAACCTAATTGGTTACCTCCCACGGATATTATGGCTGATGAATGGGGATTTGTAAAAAGATCAGATGCACCATATCAGAGTGATTGGAATGAGGCATTTGATTTCTATCATCGATCTATTTTTCGTCAAGACCCAGCTTACAGGTCTCAACACCGCTTACAGCACCTCTTCAAGTCCGCGCAAACTCAAGATGAGCTTGATGCTATATATGAAGGACTTGCAGAGAGACCTAGATGAAGAAGGAATTGAGTTGCTGGTCAAAAAGGAGAAGAACGCAGAACGATTCTCAAACATACTTGACAACCTTCATAAGACTTTTGCTCATCCTTCTTGGCCTTTATCTGGTTTGGAGCAGGATTCTTATAATTTTGCTTTTGACCCCCCTTACTCAAATTTCTTGAATCTCAATAGCTATTCGCGCAAATTGTATGTTCCCTATCATACTTGTTATGATGATGTCATTTGTACCCAGGAAGGATTATTTGTCAATTCTTACATTGACAACCTGCATTATTTTGTGGAGATGCATTTCATTTTACATGAATGCTATTCTATCCTGCCGTTACCCTCTGGGTATCGAGACAAAACAAATACATCTTCTACTTATCAAAGTAGAAAGGAGAATCGTACACAGCGATGGCTATCAAGAAATGGGACTTCAAAACGAAAGAATTGTCTCTTACCAATAAATCCAGGATTGCTAGGAAATGTTCCTCAGAGGATTACCCCTTCTTTCTCCCTCTTACATTATCTTACAAAGATGTTCGTTGACGATTATTTTTCAGATCTCCTCTGAACAATGGCTCTTCCTACTACAGAAATCAAATTCAACACTACCTTCATTGGTCGCATTCCTGTCCTTTCTGGATTGAAGAATTACGATGTCTGGAGCAAGTGTATAATCTCTACGCTCAGTGCTTACTCTGTTTGGGAGATTGTAGATGGAACTCTCATGTATGTAGCGCTTCCTGCGGGAGCAGACCTAGCAGAACGTCAACAGAAGTGGAAACTTCTAGACAAACGTATTCTTGGCCTCATGGCCAGTATGATTGATGATTCACTACTGTCTCATGTCGTTTACAACTGGGCAGATCCTGCTACATTCCCCTCCATCTCTAAAGCTCTTTGGGACAAGCCGAAAACTCTTTTTGGCACCACCAGCTTTGTAGCCATCTTTCGCTTATTTAAACAAGTCTCATCCAAACACGTTCGCATTCAACATGCTCAAACAGATATCAATGACATCATGTCACTCTTCGGCCAGATGACCCAAGCTGGGTTAGATCTCCCACAAACCTTCCGTGCTATGATCCTTCTCAACAATCTTCCTCCCGAGTATAACTCTCTCGCCTCTACCATTGTTCAAACCATTACCATTGCCAACTTCGATATGCAACATGTCACTGCTGCCATTCTCATGGAAATGGACCTTTGGACCACACATAAACCTCTCTATGCTCGGATTTCTGCTGTACAGGAATCTGAAGACCCCTCTTCCTTGATCAATCAGACAAACATTATTAGATGCAGTCCTCAAAATCAAAATCAATGGAGGAACCAGACCCCCTCTTATCAGAGACCATCTAATCAACTGAATCAACCTTCTCCTGGTGGTTATCACAACCAACAATCTGGTCCTCGTAATACGAACCAGAACCAGAGAAAGGGAAAAGGTCCGGCCAAGTCTAAACAACCTGGCAAAAATCAGAAGAAAGAATGGTTCAATCAGCGACAAGGTAATAAGGGTAAGGCTCCTGCCAGAGCCAATGAACATGTTTCTTTTGCAAATGAGGTGCAGATGGAAGAAGAAGACGTTGACCTTGCTTCAAGGTTTATCGATCACCTCGAAGATCAAGAGATGGATGATTCAAGAAGCACATGATCCATTCAAGCACATGCCGGATGGGGAGATTGTGATGATGACGATGACGGAATAATGGTGGCTGGTCCCTCAAACCTTTATCAAGGATGGCCCTTTCAGCCGCTCTTCCTCCGAGAAGCCCCTCTCTGAGGAAGAAGAAATCATAATGGGACCACCACAGAAGACAAAGAAGAAGAAAAAGTTGAAGAAGATTTCATTTTCTCTTGGAGGATTAGCTAGTTCATCTCATCATTTCAACAACATTGATTAATTCGATCATATCCAGACCCTCCTTCCTACTTCCCCTGTGGAATTAGCTGTGGCTTTGCCACGAGACCCTGGAGTGCGTTTATCTAACTATGCAAGCTCCAAACTTGTATATGGATATGACTTGGAAAATGATGATGACTGTTACTTGTATCACAGTGCTTTTGCACTAGGAGGAGATACTGAAGAAGACTTCGCCAGACACCACTGGATGATTGACAGTGGTTGCACCAATCATCTATCACCTTTTTTGGATGACTTTGCACATCTAGGAAACTTGGTTTGACACGCTGTCGTTGCCAATGGTCAAAAAGTTCCTATGTATGGTCCTGGCAAGATAATCATCAATCAACAAATCAAGGGATCAGAACCTCTTGTTCTGAAAGAAGTGTGGTACGCTCCACATGCAGGCCACCAACTTCTGTCGGTACCAACACTTACTAGCCAAGGCTATAAGTGTATTATTGGCGATCAAGAATCCAGTATCTGGGACACAAACGAGAATTTGGTGATCCGGGCTTGTGCCTCATCTCCAAATAACAATCTTCATTTGTTTCCGTCTGAGTCGATGACTCCAACTCGAGGATTGGTCAACTCGCTTGTTAAGGAAGACTCCTATGAACTTTGGCATCAACGCTTTGGACATATCTTGAAGAATGCTCTCCGCCAAGCTCCTTTTCATGTCACTGGTTTACCAACTGTCGACGCTCCCCTTTCCACTTCCCCATGCAAAGGCTGTGCCTTAGGGAAGATGTATGACCGTTTCTACCCTGTTTCAGGAAAATGTGCCACTCATTCTTTGGGACTAGTATACACTGATCTCGTTGGGCCTATGCCTACGGAATCACGTACTCATGCTCGTTATGTTCTTACTTTCATTGATGACTTTTCGGGTTATGCACTTGTTGCTTTCTTACGCAACAAAGACGCTACTTCACAGCATTTTCAGGCTATGGTATCCTGGGCTGAAACCTTTACTGGTCACTCGCTCACCTCTGTATGTTCAGACCGTGGGGGGGAATTTATGGCTGGGGAACTACAAACATTCTTCCGTTCCAGAGGTGTCACTCACCAGACATCGGTTCCTCATACACCCCAACAGAATGGTCATGCAGAGAGGTTCAATCAAACTTTGCTTGAAAAAGCAGAAGCCATATGTCTACATGCTTGTCTGCCACAATCTTTCTGGCAAAATGCTTGTGAAACTGCATTGCACATCTATAACTGACAACCCATACGTCATCATGATTGGAAGACACCCATTGAATTATTCAATGGAGACAAACCTGATGTTTCTTATTTTAGGGTTTTTGGGACATGTGCTTATGTTTGGATACCACCTGAGCAATGACAAGACAAGTTGTCTCCTAAATCAGAGGAGACGACCTTCATTGGTTATGAACCAAACACTAAAGGCTACTGCTTTTGGTCAAAGGAGAGAAGACAAGTATTTGTGTCCACCAACACCATTTTTGATGAAAAAGTCTTTCCTTATTGTTCCAGAGATAAAGCCGATGGACATACCCCTATTCCTATCGAAGATGAAAATCTGTTTACAGCACTTGATGACCTACTATCAGACGATACTCGAAATCATAGGGATCCGGAACCCTCTCGAGATATCAATGTCCCTCTACCTCTAGGTTTTGGTCAACTCCCCAATCAACCATTCCCACGAGATGATGAACACTCGTCTCGACATTCTCACCTTCTACAACTCATGGTTTCCACGAACGGATGATTTATCACTGTTACAGCTCTATAATGATGATACACCTTCTGGATCAGATCACTCTCTTCCACCATCATATGCCACATCACCTATTCGTCCAGGCATCAAACGTACACCACCTGAGACAGGACACCGAAGTTCTATTTCAGACCGACATCAACACAAAAGATATATGATCACAGATTCACCTCCAGAAATGGAGAGACAAACAGTAGAACAGGAAGAAATTCCTCCTACTGGCCCTCGAATCTGGTTACCGCCTAGACAACATCCTGAAGAAACTCTAGTCAAGTTTCGCAATCGTCCTCACCAAGAACATTCCACTTTGGATGAGCGCTCACTACATCACCCACCACTGGAAGCCAGACGATCTGCTCGCATTCCCGTACCCAGGTTCATTCCTGATAGTACTTATGGGGATAGACCACCAATACAAATCGAGCGAGATCTTAGAGGACTTGTACCTATTCAGGAGGAGTCTATGCAAGTCGAACCACGTCCTACCAACGAAGAAGATGATATTGGACAGATGTATTCATCTAAATGGATTCATCATCACCTATCCATGGCTGTGGAATCCACTAATAGTCCTCTTCCTAAACAGTACAGAGATGTTCTTAAACTCTCTCAGGAAGACCAAGGATTGTGGAAAAGTGCCATGAACGATGAAATAAAATCGTTACATGAGAGAAAGGTATGGGAACTGGTAGACCTACCTAAGGGTCGTTGCACCATTAAAGGGAGATGGGTGTTTGCTGTTAAATCTGACAGTCGCAAGAAAGCAAGATTCATCGCAAAAGGATTCACACAGATCTTTGGAATAGACTATGAAGAAACTTTCTCTCCAGTCACAAGATTCGAAACATTTCGACTTCTTTTGTCACTAGCAGCGCTTCATGATTGGGAAATCGAAGCACTAGATATCAAAACCGCCTACCTTTTTGGCGAGCTGGATGAAGAGATCTATATGGATCAACCAGAGGGTTTCGTAGTAAAGGGTCAGGAGAAAAAGGTCTGTTGATTGAAGAAGTCCATTCATGGACTGAAGCAGTCTGCCCTTCAATGGAACAAGCAACTGCACAAAAGTCACCTGGAGATGAACTTTATCTGCTGCAAAGCAGACCCAGGCACTTATTTCAAGATCATTGGTAAAGAAATCATTGTACTTCTCATTTATGTTGACGATGCTCTTTTTATGGGTAGCAACAAACAACAGGCCTCTCTCATAAAGCTCAGTTTATGAAACAATGGGAATCTAGAGATCTAGGTCAAGCAAAAGAGTACCTAGGCATGAGGATTACTTGAGACCACAAGAAAAAGACAATCTCCTTGGACCAAACCCGCTATGTGGAGAAAGTCATTAAACGATTTGGCCAAGAGAATTGTAAATCTGTCTCTGTACCTCTACCTACTGGGTATAACCTGAGACCCAACTCTGACCAGAACTCGTCAAATGCAACACTTCGAAGTCACTATCAGTCGGTCATTGGATCACTGTTATATGTACATCATGCTGGGAACAAGACCAGATATATCCTTTTCTGTTATCAAAATGTCACAGTTCTCTTCCAATCCAACAGCAGAACACCTGCAGAAGGCAGTATATATAGTTCACTATCTCTCTTCCTCAAAGGAACTCTGCATTGTGTATTCTGGGACAGGTGATACCAATGGTTTATGTGCCTATTCTGACACAGATTGGGCTGGTGACGTTGAAACATCACGTTCTACCACTGGTTATGCTATTTTCTTAGGAAATGGCATTGTCTCTTGGCTGT
>JBBPQL010000585.1:0-21481 GCA_038092515.1 Boletus subparvulus | reverse complement strand
TGCCATCTTTGCTTGTACTGCCTGTGGGGCCTTCTTGGTAAGTGTGGACATTGTTACACTTGACCTGGGTAGGGGCAACTGTAGGCTCAAAAGGTGATCAAGGACTAGGGTTCTTGAAGGGTGTCTTCAAGAGCAAGGGGGTTGTGGGACTTCCACAACAACTCCTGGTAGCGGATGGCTATTTAGGGAGTTTCACAGCAAGAGAACAAGAGCACACACTCTGAAGTAGTGCAAGGACTTAGAGATCCGAGGGATGACAAGGTAAGTTTGAGTAGGTCAAAGGTAAGTAATACATGAGATGTTGATGAGTTTAAATAGATGGAGACCTGGCACACAGACCAAGCAGTGTTCATAGTACAATAACCAAGGAGGGCAAAAGAGGAATATTGGTTGTGCGATAGAAGTGGAGGAAGGCTGCATAAGACTTACACATGAAAAAGATAGATGTCCATATGGTAAGTGAGAACAGAATAATGGTACCATATGTAGCATGTAAGAAGAGAAGCTGCATTTAGGAGGAAGGTGTTCTGAAGAAATGGTAAGAAGCTGGAAGAGAAAGATAAGTGATAACAATGTGAGAACAAGGACAAATCATAACAGACGCCCACCTTGTGTGTCCACTTTGCTGCCTGGATCCTCTGGCTTGCTTCAAGCCCTTCTAGGTGAGTCTGCTTGGCTTCTTTGCTCTCACCATTTTCTAATGTGTTCTGTTGCTCTGCACAGCTTCTTCAGCTTCTTTCTGACATCCTTGATGGTCCATGATGCTGTTGATGTGTCCACCTTGTCTCCCAGGTCATCTGGATCAACTTGGGCTCCTTCTGGTAAGTCCTCTCGACCTTTCTGCTCCAACGGCTTGTCAACACATTCTGACACATTCTCCAGGTTCTTTGGCCACTTCTTGTCATCATGGACTAGGACATGACTGGATACTCCCATTGTGTCCACATCATTGTGGGTAAGTCCATCGTCACAGCTCAGAAATTGTGTTCCCTCCCCCTCGAGCTCAATGCTTGGGGGTTCATTCTGTGGTATCACAGTCTTGTCTGGGCTGGTAGAGGGTGGATGTAATAGGTTGGGGGTGTTGAACATACACACTATAAGCACTGAGTAGTTACACTTGCTAATACATGAATGGTAGACTACCACATTTAGTAAGGTGGGCAGTGCCAAAGCACTCTCTGCGCATATGATGCAGCTAGGCCAGTAGCTGCCTAATGGCCGCTACATTAGTAGTTCTAGTTCAAAATGTTATGAGCCCTGCCAGTCAGGCTTAGCTGCCCCCTGAAATTGTGGATTCATGATGTGCTCTATGTGCTCATGAACATTCCTCGGACACACTTTATGCACTCTTTGAAAGAACTGAATGTACTACAAGTATCAGTGCTATATGTGTGATATACCTCCATTGCACTTGCATGTGGAGACTTGCACACATAGTATGTGAATAGGAAATGAGTACCCATAACACAGACTCTTGGATCAGGTCACCTGTAAAATGGCACCTGCTGCCACCTAATCACATGACACTCTTTGGGGATCACTATGTTGGCACACAGAGGCAATAGCTGCACTCTTCCTCTAACATTGAGTACTTGATTTACTTGATACAATATTGACATGCTATTTCTCTAGCCTACCTGCTCATACCAACATTCCCAACACAATGTCTTCCTCCACCTTCTCTTCCACCAACCTCTTAAATTCCCTTCCCATTTTCAGTAGCACCAACTACAAGGACTGGCAATGCCTCATGCGATGGCAGTTGTGCATGGCCAAATGCATCCAGGCACTCAGAGAGGTCACCAGTGATGCGCATGACTCGGAAGTCCCTCGCATAGCCACAATGCAGCCTCAAGAGCCCCAAACGGCATGTTGACAGGTCCATGAAGAGACCACTGATGCCACCTCGACCAACAGCAAACATGCTGAGCCAGTAGTGCCAGTGGACAGTTTGTGCAACCCACCAGACATGCCACCTGAAGACAGAGCATGGCACCGAGCTGGGGAAGGAGTTGAGGAGGTCGGGATAGGCGCAGGTGGCGATGATGAAGTCAACCATATCCAGACGACACCGGAGGGCATCCATGAGGTTACACAGAGCAAACTGCATGGCAGCACAGCTCACCATGTCAACGCGAACGCATCCAGTGCATTGCACATGGAACCCCACCAAAGCAGCACGAATGCAGCCCCACAATGCAATACAAATGTGGGCACAGGAGACAGCATGCGAGCACAGCGGCAGGGACCATGCAGACAACACAGGGGAGCACGAGAGGGCGGCAGTGGCGATGCGGAGCCACAAGAACGGCCTGATGCTGTGAGACCAGGAGCTTGGAGAGGCCCTGGCATGCACCTCCACCACCCCAGCATGACCACTAGCATAAGCGCACGAAGCGTGTTGCGCGGCTACCCAGGCAAAGACACTGAGAGGATGGACCCACCTAGACCATCAGAAGACCCTGTGGACGTGACGGGTGACAGTGAACATCATCCAGACATGCCCACAGAGCCACCACCCAACAAGCCCGAGGGCACAAGGGAAGGAAGGAGCCAGGAGAGGGTCAAGATGAGGGCATTGAGAGCATCGAGAGAGGTCAAGGAGGATCTGGGCAAGGACGGCAACGAACAGCATCGACCACAGAGGCCCGACGAACCACCAAGCGAGCCAAGAGTTGAACCAAGGGACCCCACAGGTGTACGGGTCGAGCCAGGAGGCAAGACTGATGTCAAGTGAAACAGAAGCGCTGCACACGAAGATGCAGATGCAGCGGCCAATGGCAGGGCAGAGGAAGCGCTATGAGAGGCGCAGGCTGAGGTGGAGAGTGCGGAGACACACCGAGATGCATCGATCGAGGTGGAGAGATGGAGTGCGAGCATGCACATACGATCGACGACAAGAGTCGAAGAAAGCGGTCAGCGCACCTCACAGGACGACGAAGGCGTACCTGGAGCACCACCCGACCCTCATCCACCATCCACCAGCCCAGATGAAATTGTGAGACCGCTGAATGAACCCCCGAGCGTCAAGCTCGAGGGGGAGAGGAGATGTTTTGCGAGCTGCGACAACGCGCCTACCGAAGACGAAGCGGACGCAACAGGAGTATCCAGGCGTGTCAAGGACGATGAGAAGCGGCCGAAGAACCTACAGAACGCGTCAGAATGCACCAACGAGCCCTTGGAGCAGAAAAATGATGAAAACTCACCTAGGAGGACCCAAGTTGAGCTAGATGACCTGGGAGCCAAAGCGGATGCGTCGTCAGTGCCAGGGAGCGTCGAGGATGTTGGGAAGCGGTCGATGAAGCTGCGGAACATGTTGGAATGAGTCAGTGAATGCTTGAAGAGAAGATTTGGTGAAGACTCACCAGATAGACTTGGAGACGAGCCAGACGAGCTGGGCGGCGAAACGGCCATACCAGACGGTGTCCATGGTGTCCCGGAGCGACCTAGGAGGGTCGGAAATGAGTGCGATGGCAATGCAAACCCGCCGTGTCGAGTTCCAGGGCCAGGAAGTTGAATGGGCAAGCAAGTCAAGTCAGGAGTCGTCAAGGGTGATTGGAAGCGTTGGAACAATGGGATCGGCATCATATTCGATGGGAATAGGTGCAGTGAGGATGGTGCAATGAGCAGCACATGTTGCAAGTCGAAATGACTCAAAACGAAGATGCTAGCTGAAGATAAGAACATCAGCAAGAACAGTATCAGCACACGATGGCAGACGTACCTAGGCCACCCCTACCACCTCCTAGTGATCCCAGGAGAGCCACCAACTACCCGAACCCATCGCTGGCGCATCATCAAGAAAGGATGAAAACACGACCTAGAAATGTCAGTACAAGGAGATGGACCTCATCAGTGAAACAGTAGTTTTTGCATAGAGGCCACAGACCTACAGATCTGTACAGACCTGTACAGATTGAAAAATCTGTACCATCTTGCCAGTGAGATAGACTACTATTGCAAGGCCTGTTAATGTGGAAAAGTGTGTTGAATGGTATAGCAAAATGGATAAAGATTTGTGGAGTACAAATGTACAAAATTGTTGCACAAAGTGTACTAAAAAGTGTACTAAAAGTGTATGCCAGTGCCACTGGCAGTGCAAAGTGTAGCAAATAGGTATAGTACCAAAAGTGTAGTGAAAGGTGTAGTAAAAAAGCGAACCAAAAGTGTAGCAAAACATAGTAAAAAATTGTTGCACAAAGTTGTAGCAAAGTGTAGCAAAAAGTGTAGCAAAAAAGCGTACAAGTGTGTAGCAAAGTGAAGCAAAAAAGTGTAACAAAAGTGTAGCAAAAAAGCATAGTGAAAAAGCGTACAAAAAGTGTAGTAAAGGGTAGTAAAAAGGTAGCACCAAAAGTGTACACAAAGTGTACAAAGAAAGTGTACAAAAGTGTAGGAAAGTGCGGTTAAAAAGTGTAGTAAAAAGTGTTACATCAAAAGTGTAGCAAAGTGTAGCAAAAAAGCATAGTAGAAAAGCGTACAAAAGTGTTGCAAAGTGTAGTAAAAAGTGTAGGAAGAATGTGTAGCAAATGTGTAGTAAAAGCGGACCAAAAAGTGTAGTCAGATCAAGGATGTAGTCATGTATACCTAATGGTAAATATTAAGAAAGGTCTTGTGCTGCTCGACATATTTATAATTTCAATTTGGCCACATAAGAGTGTACTAACAAGTGTGCTACAAAAGTATATTGATAAGTGTAGAATTGGTATTAGCATTAGAAGTGTAGTTGAACTGTATGGAATAAGTGTAGAAGTAGTAGTAGGATTGAGCAAGGTACTTAAAGTGTAGAATTGGAAGTATATATTTTTTAGTTTTTCATGCTTGACAGTTGTGTACAGACTTGTACAGATTTCCCAATTCTACAGATTTTTTGTCTGTACAAGTCTGTACAGTGCTGTACAGAGGGTCACCTGGCTGTAGGTCTGTGGTCTGTATAGATTTGTACAGACCTATATAACTCTGTACAAAGGGGTTTGTTTTACAGATGAAGAGGTGGCACGAATTTTAAAGAACAAGTGGAAGAAGAACAAGGCAAAATATGCTCCCATCCCTAACACCCCAGTACCATCAGAACCTATCATCCTCCCCTCTCAAGTTGCAATTTGGAAAATTCAACAACACAAATTTTGTGACCTGTGGTACTTCACCAACAACAGTCTGGACAATGTGGATGCTACACTCTCTTACACTATTAATGATGATACTCTCTTCTTCATCCCTTCCACAGATGGTCTTCCCACTCTCGTCCCTGCCTCTGCTGTGTGTAACAAGGCTAACACTGTGCAGGATGAAAACCTCACACTTGAATAGTTTAGCCAATCTATGCTATGCATGATTCCTTTCATGTATGATTACAGTTGGGACCAACCACATGTTCAAATGCACATAATTTTCTGGGCTGCCATTGAAAACCATGACTGGCACAACTTGTGCAACAAGCACCAACAGTAAGCACTCCTTGTCTACCAGGGACAATAGAGATGCAAATGGCACAATTACATTGCTTCTCTCAGATCCTTTGATTTGTCAATTATCAATGACAAATTTCTTTGCAACATGCTGGACATCCTATTGATCCAAGCCTGTACTGAATAATTAGATGTCATCAGCTCAATAAGCTCTAAAAGAAATCTTTCATTCCACTTGCACTATCAATATCTTCCATTTTATTTGCTCATTTTCATTCATTCATTCCTTATGTTTGTTCCAATGGCCACATCCATATGCCATAATATTTATCCATGGCACCCTGGCACCCTTATCATTGTTCTCACTTAACCTTCTATTAATGTTAAGCAGCTGAATGACAAATACAACCACATGAGTGAGAAATATAATTCCCTCATGGAAAAAGTTTCTGTGAACCCTATGCCCTTGTCCTCTCACATGAGGTCATTCAGTGGCTCAAAATGACTTGTTTTGCCACCTGCAAATGGACAGGACCAGTCCTTTAAAAGTCCCCACTCCTTTCACACCCAGCTTGTGCTCATCCTCCTCACTGTCTGCGCAGTGTGCCTTGGCAGGCATTATCACAATATTGCAAGATGCAACACAGCCAGAACTTGCAACCAAAAGAATGAAATGTTTGCAGAGAGACTTGGTGAAAGTCTCTCTGAAAGGCAAGATGGCCGTCAACTCTGTTGTAAATGGCAACACACAGATGGCTGCTCTAAAATGCACAAACCACTCCACATCTGCTCAGGCTGTGGATCCAAGGCCCATGGCATCCAGCAATGTCCTAAAGCTCAGAAGCAGAGCCCTAATGACACTGTACAAAGTGGATGAGTGGCATAGTGCCCTCAAATCTGCCAGTCTTCTCACACATTTCTACAAGATACCTATAGGTTTTCACAAGGGCTTTTTTGTAGATTTTCCCATTATTCATTGTGTGCAAACCCCTCCCAATAAAGATTCCATCAACATCTACAGCAAAGAATTTAATAAGACCCTCTGTAAGAATTAGACAAAGAATGCTACATAGGCCCTTTCTTACCTCACACTTTAATCTCCCTAATTGATCCATTCCAATCCTCTCCCATATCTATCATATCTAAACTGGGATGACCAGGGAAGTTCCAATTAGTACAGAACTTCTTGTTCCCCATTAAATCCACCCCCATTTTTGCTTCCCCCTCCATTAACTCCTTCACCAGGCCTGACAACTTCCCTACAACTTGGGGCAAGTTTTCAATCATTGCCCTCCTCATGGCCCATCTAGTCCCAGGCTCCAAAGCAGCCACCAGGGATGTATCTGAAGCCTATAGGACTATTCCCATCCATCTATCACAATGACCATCAGCTGTTGTAAGAGCGCACAACAATCAATTTTACATTGACGCTTGCCTAGCATTTGGAGCAGCACCATTGGCAGAGCCTATGGTCATGTTGCAGATGCTGGAGCCAAGATCTTCAGATCAGAAGGTATTGGCCCACTGAATAAGTGGGTCAACAATCATATTTTCTTTAAAGTGCAAATAGAGCACATGGAGAACTACAACCTTCTACAATTTGAAATGACCAACACTCACTAAGAGCACTAGTAGTTCAAGTAGTGACAATAGAGTGGACTGGTAGCTCCTAGAGATGATGGGAAATCTCCAAGAGGATAAGACTGAGGTCCTCCTGGTACTCTATTGAGGCTTTATATGTATACTATACAGGAGTTTGGCTATGTGTACACTAGATCATATAATATGCTATGCTACATGACTCATCCATGAGTTGTACATGAGGCTAACAGGTGTATCAGTACAGCGTGTGTGTAATGGAAAGGAAGCTAACCATGAGGATAAGGTGAGGTAGGCAGTGCACATGTGTGAGTCATGAGACAAACATGTGCAAGGCTGCACACCATGTGTGATCGGTGAGGTTGACATGTGGTGAACATGAGGCATAGAGCAATACACATGGTACCCATGAGGCAAGAGGGTCTGGACTGTGAGGGGACTTGAGCATTTAGATGGTTTCGGGTGATAGGGGTTAATGGATAGGGGCTAAATGCGAAAGTCACTCTAGAAAATCAGGAAAAATAGGGAGAAATCTGGGAAAATTAACGTGGGTCTGTAACACCCTCCACTCTCTAAAGATCAGCTTCCAGGCAATTAGTGTATGGATTGTAAAGCTTGGTGTGCTCACTGAACATCATCCAGAGGTTGATTCAGGAATTTCTTTTATGAAATAGATCTAACACTCACTACCTTAGCATTTCCTAGATTACCCTTTGGTTCCCATGTGGAATATTCTTCAGTGTATCCTTTCCAGTGGGCTAGGTATTCCATATGTTGGTCTTTCTTTTGGACATCAACAATATAGTCTACCTCATATTTGATTTCTCTGTCCTCAGTGACTTTCACTGGACCAGGTTGAATGGATGTTTGTCCTTCCAGAGGATCTTTGTATGGTTGCACACAAGAGATGTTTACTACTGGGTGAATGTGCATTGTCTTTGGTAGATGCAATTTGATTGCATTATCTCCTACAAGCTTTGTGACATCATATGGTCCAAGCCATTGTTCTGTAAGTTTCTTGAAAGCATGTGTTACTTTCAGGTTATCAGTAGAAAGTCAGACTGTATTGCTGATCTGGTATTTAGGGGCAATTGATCTATGTTTGTCTGCTTGGGCTTTCATCTGTTCTTTTGCTTTTGCTAGGTTGGCTTTTGTTTGAGCTAAAGTGTTCTGCATTATAGTGGTAAAATTTTCTGCAGTGGAGGCTTTAGTGATTCTTTGCTCAAAGTCCATTCATGGACTATAGGACTGTGTCACTTCAAAAGGTGATTTCTGAGTAGAAGCTTGCTTCTTTGTATTATAGGAGAATTGTGCTATTGGTAGCCAATCAACCCATTCATGTTGTTTCTCTGCTGTGAAGAGGTGAAGGTACTGTTTGAAGATCTCTGTTCATCCTCTCTGTTTGTACATCCATTTGTGGGTGAAACATGGTGGAAAGTTTTGGTTGGATGCCTAGTAATTTGCATAAGTCTCTCATACTGGGAAGTCTGTGGTTTTTCCATACATTATGGAGATAGAGTCAGGCAGTGTCCAGAGCTGTGGTTGTTTTGCTGCAAGGGATAAACCCTACTTCTTTTGAGAAGCAATCAATGACTACTAGGATTGAGTCAAATCCATTTGACAGTGGTAAGTCGGTGGTAAAGTCTGCTGTGACTTCTGTCCATGGTATGTCTGGTAGTTCTAGAGGGTGAAGCTTTCCGGGTGGAGCGAGATTAGATGGTTTCATTTGAGCACATCTTTCACATTGGTTTGTGTATTCCTTGATGAATGTACTCATTCCAGGCCAAGTGTAGCTTCTCTGAATAAGTTCCAATGTTTTTTCTCTATCAGGGTGTCCTGTGTTTGGAGTGTCATGGTGTAGTTTGACAATATCTAAGCACAATGCTTGGTCATCAGGGATATAGATCTTTCCATTTTTGTCATAGATGATGTGATCTTTGAGTACATCCTGTTTCTGTAATGGAATTAGATCTGGTTCCTTAAGCTTGAAAAGGATATCCTTGATTGTGTCGATGATGATGTCAGCATCTGTTGCAATGTGTACTTCTGTAACACTACTAATCTATTCTGGTGGTATGACAAGTACCCTTGTATTGACATTCTTGATTCCTACTGCATGGTCTTCTCTTCATGACAAAGTGTCTGCTTTTCCCATAGTTACACCAGCTTTATGGAGCCATTTGAAGTTGAATCGGCTAAGATATTGAGCCCATCTAGCTTGGTGGTGATTGAGATCTTGGTGTTTCATAAATCACTGTAGGTTTGCATGGTTATTCCAGATCTCAAATTGGTGGTGGGCTCCTTCTAGATAGTGGTGCCATTGTTCCAATGACCTGATGCCACTAAGCATTTCTTTGTCTGCGACTGGGTAGTTGCATTCCTCAGGGGTCATTGAATGAGAAGAGAATGCAACTGGATGCCATTTCCCACCTTGTTCTATGGAAAGTACTGCTTTGGTAGCAAAGTCTAAAGCATCTATTTCTGAGTGAAAGACTCTATCATTGTCAGGATAAGCAAGGATAGAGGCTGTGGTGAAACAGTGTTTCAGGGTGTCAAATGCTGTTTGTTGAGCCTCTTCCAGGCAAAGGGAGTGTCTTTCTTCATTAGATCATTGAAGGGCCATGCAACTTATGCATATCCTTCAATGAACCTTCAATAGAAGTTTGCTAGTCCAAGAAAACTACATACTCCTCTGACTGTTTCAGATGTTGGCCATTCCTTAATGGCTTTTAGCTTGGAATCTTCCATTTTGATCCCCTCTCTAGAGACTATCATGCCAAGGAATTCCACTTCCTTGATACTAAAGGTGCATTTTTCTGGTTTTGCAAAAAGATCATGTTCTTCAAGATATTTCAGGACTTTCTTCATGATCCTTTCATGTTCTTGGATATTATCTGTCTTGGTATAGATCATAAGATCATTAATGTAGATCACCATTACATCATCCATATCTGAGAATATCTCATTCATCATTGTTTGGAATGTGGCTGGTGAGTTGCATAACCTGAAGTACATTACCACAGGTTCAAAGGATCCATGATGACAAACAAAGGCAGCTTTCCATACATCACCTTCATTGATGTGAACATTATTGTGTTCCCATCAGAGATCTATCTTGGTAAACCACTTTGATCATTTCAGTTTGTCAACAAGTTGAGAGATCAGTGGAAGTGGGTAATTATTTTTTACCATATGTTCATTTAGGTAATGGTAATCCTGTACCATATGCTGTTATCCATCCTTCTTTGGCACAAAGAATACTGGAGAGGTTTGCTCTGATTTGGAAGATCTGATATATCCTTTTGATAATTGATTATCAATGAAGTCATACACTTCTTCTGTTCTTTGGATGAAAGCAGTATGAGCCAGCCTTTCTTTGGTTTGAATGTTTCCTTAAGATCTATAGCTTGGGCCCAAGGTTTCCTTATTGGCATCCTCTCAGACTCTTTCTTTGAGAACACTTTTAGGTACTGGTGATACGTTCATAGTACCAGATCTGCTGGTTTTGAATCAGTTTTAGGGGCTGATTCCTCTTGTTTCAAGGCAAGAATGTGTGCTAGAGAATCTCATTCCTCAGATTTGATCTGTCGAGCAAAAGGGGGTTTTCCTTTTAAGATGTGACATGTCCAGGGGCACCAAGTCATTTTGACTGTTCCTGTAGTCCAATCAATCTCAGGGTTATGATGCAAAAGCCATGTGTAACTGAGAATGATTTGATTCTTTCCCAAATCGGTTAATTCTGCTATAACTCTCTCATGATGTTCCTGAAACTGAATAATGATCTTGGCACAATGAGTGATTGATCCAGCAGTGTTTCGTGTTCCATCAACATTATACACTGGCATGGGATTAGATAGTGGGGTCAATGGGTTTCATTTTCTGGAGTGTAAGCCTTGTCAATATACTATGTGGTATTAGCTCCACTATTGAGTAAGGCTTTAGTCTTTATGAAATGCTGGGAATGGTGACTAGAGAAGATTTCTATTGTCAAGGTTATGTCTCAGTTGCTGAAAGAGCAAATGCGAGCATTGAGCTAGAGGTGTGAGTATAAGTGGAATTAAGCACTGGTTTGGAACCTCGGCCAAGCTCCGATTCAATTGGAGACCCCACTTGACTATGATAATTTAGACTATGATACTCACTAGATACTTTGGCAACTGGAACACCCAGACCATTCAAGTTGCTCTGCCTTTTCCCTTATCTTTAGGGGTCTCATCCTCATGTTGGAAAAATCCTTTTCAGATTCCAACCACTTGTAAGCACTTGAAAGGCTGCAATTTGCCAGTGCCCTTTCAATTACATTGTGACTAACCCCAAAATTCTTCCAATGCCATTACAAGGCACATCTTCTCAGCTTCGAGGTGCTTCTATAAAAAAGCAAAAATAAAAGCAATAAAAGCACTTACCAGTGACTTCATTGTAGACTACCATTCTAACAATAAAAATAAGAAAAAGGAAATGAAAAGCCAGGAAATGACTTACAAGTGCATCACACAGGTATAAGCTTACCTAGGTATAACCTCTAGAAACTAGAGTGACTCTTGACCTGAGATAGAACTCAAGAACAAGAGTGAAGAAAAGAAAAAAGAGAAATAGGGTGGGTTTATATATCATGGTGCTGTACAGTTCTTACCAAATTTTTCCCACACCTCCGGTCAGTACAAGTTCAAAAAAAAAACAAGTTTACATAACATGTACTATACAGTACTTACAAATTTCTTCCCACACCTCCGGCCAGTTACAACTTGAAGTACAAAAAACAACAAGTTTACACAACATGTCCTATACAATACTTACAAATTTCTTCCCACACCTCCGGCCAAGTAGAGAAAGAGAACAACTTTACATAACATCTGCTTGCTGTATAGTGCTTACAATTTTGTCCCCCACCTTTGGCCAGTTGCAAGTAGAAAAAAAGAATCAGTCTATATGACATCAACCTGTGGCCATAAAAGTCCATTGTAGAGACAAAGAATAATACACTGTAAAGTGCTTACAAAGATTTTCCCACACTTCTGGCTAATGTTGGGACTGTCAATAACCATCAATGATATATATGACAGGGGTTGATATACATACATACATGACAAGGGTTGATCACTTCCTTGTCTCAATGACATAGGAATATCTAGCTTATATCTGATTGGGATTCAAATGATCAGTAATAAAAAGTCTATTTAGCATTATCTGTGATTATTAGTTCAACAACATTATGATTAAAAATTGATAATGCTATATATACTTTTATTATATTGTACCAAACTGATAACCACTTGATCATATATATGTATTTGGGAATACCTGCACTTAAAAATTTCCCTGCTGTACATCACCTTATTTTACATCAATCAATTCACTCATGCTGGTTGGACATGTTTTTGTGGTGAAAACATTGTGCCCATGCAAGCCACATATTTACATATCCTACATACAAATTTTCTGCAGTGAAAACACTGCAGAAATGCAGAAATGAATTGACTAATATTACCATTTCTGTACCTTGCTCATGCACCCAAAGATTGCTGTTTTGGAAGAAAATATTGGTAAACAATGTCAGCCACAGTGGCTACTTATAATTGGAGCTCAAAAAAAGATAAAGAGAATCTCCCTTTCATCATCACTCCCACTGGCCTGCCACCCCAACAACTTGAATCACTGTGGTGGCTACTGTCCCACAGGTGAAATGCCCCAATGATCACTGTGGTCCCCCCCAGGCCCTCATCCCTCCAGTGCAATGTCCTAAAGACCAGGGCTATACTCTTTTCCCATCCATGGATGCAACACTCCAATGATTAATGTGTGAAGACTCAAGAGAAAATGCCATGGGTGCAATGCCCCAATGGTCACCATATGCTCCTTGTATCCCATGGGTGCCAATGACCACTGTGCTCTCCCATCACACAGGTGTGACAGCCACTGCACACCCTAATACCTACTGCAATGGCCACTCCCCTCCATCCCATAGATGCAATGTGCAACACCATGACACCATGACGCCAATTTGAATGCCTGGGCATGACACTGTGTCCATCCTTGTGTGCGACACCCCCACACCAACCAAACACCTAACATCCATCCTTGACACTGGCTAATACCTGCCATAGGAGCAATCTGTAATTTTATTTTGTACTTTTTTTTAGGCTACCTGCCAATACAAGTGTAATGAGTACCAAAAAACAATAGATTTTATTTATGCTCAGTCCTGCACTAGTGTGTAACTGTTGATGCATCAATGAGAATTGTAGGACCTTGCAATATGGAACTCAAATTATAGTCATTGCCCATGAGAGAGATATGTACTTTTGTGAGTGGATTGCAAACCAATGTAATCCAAGTATGATTGTGTCATGTGCTACATATGGGTTCATATACATATATGCCTAAACTACTATCATATTTGTGTGATTGACAGAGGAGGATAGCTATGTATGTGCATACAACCTAATTATCAAACCTGTTGGCATAATGCATTCAATTTATGGTCTGTTGGGTGATGACAATTCAGATCTAATGCATTCTCAATAAATTTCAGTTTTAGTGGTGGGAAAGCATGATCTTGAACAAACAAATATCAGCAAAGAAATTGGGCCTGTAGAACTTTTGACACAACTTCCTGCAATACAAACCTCATGGCCCATCTAACAACACCATGGCATTATTTCCCATCTTGTATTTTGTATAGTTTTTCACAATTTGCTTCAAACATCCATACCTGAAATTATTGCAGTATCTCCAGATAGGCCCCCCAAGTGCTCTCCCCCCTTTCTGGACAAGATGTAATGAATACCTGAGTTAACACCATCCCCAACACTCCTGGTGCTCCACATTCCCAGAACATCTAAAAGCATACTTCAAAATGAAAGACGCCATCAACAAAAGGCTTCAAGAGTATCTTGAGTGGCACAACATGGAGTGGGACAGGTTATTCACCAATGTGTCAGGTGAGAGAGTGAATATAATTGAAGTGCATTCTATTTATTGCTTCCAGATAGAATATTAATGTTTGGTTTTTTCAAACCAGGGGGAAACCGCAGCCTGGCTGAAACAATGATGAGGTGCTTTATCTGCCAATCCTTGACTGCAAGTTTGCTCTTCATTTCTGGCCTGGTGGAATGCAGGACTATGGACAGCTCTCAGGCTGTCTTGACTTCTTTGACATTACAAATCACACTGGCACCTTAGACAGCAGTTTTTTCAAGAGGGTTGACTTTCAAGGGGGGGGTTCTTTGGCCAAGAGAAACTGGCCTAAGAGGGGTCCATCCCTTTGCTGATTCCACCCATTTCCCAATATATTCCTGATGTTTTCCTTATTCAACATATCTATTTCATCATTCTTTCTAATGATATTTTGGCTATTCTGGAGGCTAATTGATGAATTGCAGTAGATGTCTGGAAAGTTGGCAGAGAGTTGGCAGATGATTTTTAAATAATTTGAATGAGCCACAATTGAATTTTATATTATCTCCTTGATCACCCCATTGGATGGCTTATAGATGGCAGCAACAAATAACCAGCAGATGGTTGCTAAATGGTTGCCAGATGGTTGCCAGATGGTTTTCAAATACAATGACATCATCCAGGGGCATTTCCAAAAGTGCTCATATTTGCTTCTTTAGATCAGGCACAATAGTGTTCAGATATGCAGATCAGAAGCAGTGACATCATCAGATACATACTCACATAACATTCCCTTAGGGAGCCTTTCCAGAGATATGTTTTCCATCCTTTCTCCTGCTGTTTCTGCTACTTTCCCTTGCTGTGGAGATGTACTAAGTGTATATACATGATGTATATATCACAATAGAGACTTCCAATCACTTTCTTGATGTCTTAAGAGTCTCTACAGAGAATATTCCACCATATGATGCAGAATCAAAAACATATTTGTACTGTTGATATATTTGAATGCAGGCTTAAAAATTGCATGCCCGTAGACTATTCATATATATCTAGAACATATCAAAAGAAGAAGTGGACAGCACAAAAACTGGTGATGATATTTGATATTCTCCTCCTGATCCTCTGTTGGCTTTGGACCACTGTATCAATGCCTTGGATGGTTCAGTGAGATATAAAGGACCATCAGAGAATAATCCCCTTGAATTCTATCACTTCTCTACCTTTCCAGGACCCTCTAGACGCTTTCAGTGCGCTTTTTTCACCTTGTAAATGATAAGGATATAGAATATGAGATATGGAGAATATTTTAAGGGCAGCCATCTGAACCTCTAGTGTACATTGCAATACACTGCTACATCGCTTCCTGAGTCTCTCCAGAATGAATTGAAGCTGGAAGGAATTAATTAAACATACCATAAGCATGGGAAATGGATTGACACCTTTCCATGACAAATGTAAAACATGACATTGTGCCTTTCACAACACATCTGGCACCATTCTGAATGATAGATTGGATTCCTTGGCATCATATTATTCTATCATAACCATCAGAATGTTGATTTAGTATACAAACATTTCAAAAATGTGAAAATCTATACTAAATCCACTCTATTACAAATCCACACCACACCATCCAGCTGAAAAGGCCAGATGGAACAACATAAACAGTGAGGAGACCAACCAGACTGTATTAAGATTTAGTATTATATATATTCCAGAAATATTGACTTACTATGCCACTGTAATAACATGACCAAGATCACATGTATAAATGACAAGGTTGGGGGTCATTCACTGGGCTATGATGTAGGGGTGGAAGATCACATCAACAGCAGGGATCTCCAGATCAATGGGGGCGATCGGAAGTGCTGTGTAATCCGGAGGTGTGGGAAGAAATTTGTAAGAACTGTATAGCACCATCTTTCTCTTTTCTCTTTTCTTCACTCTTGTCCTTGAGTTCTATCTCAGGTCAAGAGTCACTCTAGTCTCTAGAGGTTATAACCAGGTAAGCTTATACTTGTGTGAATGCATTGTAAGTCTTTTCTTGCTTTTTATTTCGCTTTTTTCTGGTTTTCATTAGATAGAATGGTAGTTTACAATGAAGTCACTAGTAAGTATGTTTATTGTTTGTATTTTCACTTTTTTAGGGTTTTGATTAGTTAGAATGGTCATTTACTTGGTTGGTAGTCTGCTATGAATTCAATGGTATTTGAATAATGACATGTCCATTTTGATTAAGAATTGACTGCATTTCATTTTACAGTGGAATCCTTTTTGTGTACTTTTTCCCTTTTTTTGAACTCAATGATATAAATGATAATGCTAGATAATGCCAGATAATGTCTGATACTTTATAAATGTATGACAAAGCTGACCATATACATATAAGTATTATAATACTGATGATATATATCAACTTAGTCAAGTTGCTATAGATTATACTAATAATCTACAGTCATATAGATATATATTATCCATGCAGACACAATGACACTTTTGACCAATGCTACCAATGCTCCCAGGGATTATATAACACTATCATTGTATATATTATTATTATATATCCTATAGGGCTTTACAGGGTAGCTAAAGCTATATATGAGATTATCTTTTCAACTAAATTTCCCTGATGTTATCTGCCAGTCTGGTGTTCATTAGGGCTGATGGTGTATCCATGTAAGTGTTCTTCAATGTATTCAAGTTCATCACTCAATCAAGTGAAGTGTTTTGTGTCACATCCTGAGAAAAAATTGCATGCAACCATCACAGTAGTGCAAGATCTCTGGTTGACCATGATAAACAACTTGTTCATTGTGTTCTTGCATAGCAGCCTGGAAGTGATCCTTTTGGGCACCAGCATGTGGGAGGATGAGAGGCATCCCTCACTCTGTGTGGTCACACATCAAAGCAAGGAGAATGAATGTGTCCTATACATACATGATCAGTGGTCAACATCAACACAAACAGCCAATTAATGGCCTAAAAAAGACCCTTTATGTGTTTGGAAAATGTCTCCATGAAGATCATAGCACAGTTGGTGGCGGAACACACTGAATAAGTGTTGGTTTGGTCCACATTTCTTTCAACTTGCATTTGATGAAATGGTGTTCACTAACTTGCAGATATGACAGAATATCAGGACCATAGTATATGCACCAGCCATCATGAACATAGTAGTTGTGGTGGTAGTTATGGTTACAATCTACAATAGGTGATTGACATTTAACTGACAGTATACAAATGAAAAAAAAAACCCCACATACCCAGGCAATAGAGGTGAATAGCCCATGCAGGCTATGTTCCTACATCAATGGTATGGACAACAATCTGTCAAGGCTCATATTGGAGTAGAAGCATGCAGACCAGCATATGAACCACTTACATACATATGTATGTATACTGTATATAGTCAGCATATACATTACAAAGCATACAGCCAGGGCTCATTGGTGGTTCCCCCATTGAGTATCACCTGGTTCAGGTCCTCACCTATCACCACACCTCAGTTGTCCCCAGTCCACATATCTATTCTCACAACAGCTTGGCCTTGTGGAACTCTGACATGCAGGGACAGTTCTCATTTTGACACTGATTGGTTGGCAGGTAAAGGGAGATGAGAGCTGTGCATTGTTATGAGTATAGTGGTTGTCATATTGGATCATCACAGTATGGATGACTTACTAAGGCCCTGCTGCCAGCTGAATTCCCAGAAAAGAGTCACTATTTCTTGGTGTTGCTCTTGCATGGATGGAAACTCCCATACAACATTCTTGCGGCCTTCCAACATTGTTGAACATCTGCCATGGACATGGCAAGGGCATCCTGACAGAATCTAAGAAGAGGGCAGGAGTTGCCCAGAACTACAGTACATTAGCTAGAAGTAAAAACTAAGTGAAAAGAAAAACTCACCTCAGCTGCTGGCTTAGATGGACAAAGATGACTGAGGTGCTTGTAAGTAGGATAAATGTATATATACCATGGGCAGAGGTATACTCATATTAGGCCACCTGATGAACCTGAATGAAACTTATAATGTATAGTAATAGATGCTGTAACAAAGGAAGTCAAAGGTTTAAGTAAACATATGAAATGGTCAAATGGCTAGAGTGCTTCCAATGGTTCCAATGGTTCCGAGTCCAGAAGAGCATGGGAACATTCCAGAAGTGGTTCTGAGTTCAAAAGGGCATGGAAAACTTGAAAGGATTCCGAAATAGGCTTTCCAAGATGAAACCTCAGAACCACCAGAACCACTATGTATGTGGTTCATGGTTGAATACTGTCACATCTGACAGTAACTGGACCACAATGGGCAGAAGACAGGGTGGTGCAAATTGGGAGGATTGATGAGCTGACTGGACAAGCTGGATGTACTGTTGAAGGTGGAGAGTCATTGTGATGAAATGGAGGAATTGAGAAACCATAATTGTCTGCAGAGAGTCCTTGTTGAAGGCAGTGAGCAATGTGATAAGCACCATAACCAACACAAGGCCCAGTGCAAATGCAAGGCCCAGCACAAAGCTACTACTTTGGTGACAGGCCAATCGGAGTCTTAACATTGGGTCATGGCATTGTTGGCCAGTACTGATCACCATACTGATTGCCAGTCCAAAACTGCCAGACTTTCCATTTCTCATATGTCCTTGAGGCTCCATGCTTGACATATAGAAATGTTACACCAGTGTGCAGCCCCTTTCGGGCCATCTACAGTGCATGCGTGGCAGATATGAAATGCACAAAGCTCATCTTTGATGGGGGCAAAGGCATAATCATGTTTCACCACCAGTATCAGCATATTAGCTCTCGTATTGATCATGTTTTCTCAGCAGATTGATGATATGAACTGATGAGCAAAAATATATGATTACAGTAAGAGCATTTACACACCCATCATGGCTCTATGTGGGCTGCTACCCTCTGGGCTGCGTCAGTCTCCAGATGGCACCATTTTGTCAAGACACACATCAAGTCCTTGCCCCTTGGCAGGCCGAAACTCAAGAGTGAACTTGACCTGTTCAACAGTTGACCAAGCCACGTCTCAGGTGGCATCAATTACATACTTACCAACATGGATCCTGTTGTGTCCCAGCATCTTTGCATTGTGCACCCACCATGCCTACATGGCCCCCAGCTCTTGTTCAAGGTATGTGATCACCAATATGATTAGCATCTTTTTGTTGCCAAGCACCTCGTAAAACAGGTGGTAGTTGCTCTGCATTGTCAGTGTCACCCAATTCCCACACACACAAAACAAGAAAAGACTGATCCTGCCTGAAGCACTCGGCTGCCAGACCAACTCAGTTGCACCCATGTACCCACTTGTCCTGTTCTTGGGTTCATCAGCAAACTAACCCTCACCTGGACAGACCTGGGCAGAGTTCCAGCTCTCACAGCAAGGTACCTAACTGGGTAGCTCTGTCCAGCTCTTCCTAGCCTGTCCCAGTCTATCCCAGATCACTCCAAATAATTATGTAAACACTTGACAAAGCAAACTAAAAGTGTAGAATAAATATACTACCAATCCTAATGCTATATTTTATATTGCAACATAACACTTCAAATTGGTACCCAACCATAACACTAACTGTACACTACTATGCTTAACTATATAAATTGGACAATATGCAACACTATTAAAGTCTAATGACCATATACTTTGAACTAAATCAAATGATGTATATAACCCATTATTCATTTATCACCATTACCATTTCCTTTATTTCCACTTCCATTCCTCACCTCTTCCTCATCACCCCCCTTCACCATTACCTCCCATTGTTGAGGTGATGAAGAAAGGGAGAAAGGAGGGGGGATGATAAGGAGGGGGGCGAGGAATGGAAATGGAACCCAGACTCACAGGTAGTGGGGGGTCCCTTGCAATCTCAGGCTCACCAAGCCAATCTGCCGCCTCCTTCTCACCCTGGCCCAAGCAAGGCTCCATTCATGGACCAGCCCAAAATGTGTGTGCTGAAAAAAGGATTACGCCCAGACTCACAAGCAGTGGCCACTTCTGTGACCCCCACCCCAAACAAGGCCCAATCAAGGCTGTGGCTGAAGCAGGTGGGGAATTTGAAATCCACTGGTACTACAGGTACAGTATCACCACAGGTGCCATTGACCATCCGTCCAACCATCAAGATTCCACCACCACATCTTCGTATGAAGACCATGCGTGAAAACGCATCTTCTCACCTGAAGTGTGCAATGGATGATACACCAGAGGACACAGAGACCTCCCCTCCTGCTAAAAAGAGTTGGAACATGGTATGCCCAACAGAGGAATGCATGTCTGAGGACGAGGATGTCTCGGATGTGCTCATGTTGTGCCCCCATCACAGCTGCAATGATACCATCCCTGCAAATCCACCTGGAATGCTGGCTTCAATGATCAAGCATGCAGAAGATGTGATCCGGCAGCATGGTGATCACAATTCATGTGAATTCATTGACCTCTCTTTCCCAATCTGCTGCACCCTCAAGAACTTCATAGAGCACAACACAAGGATAAAGGAAGTGTGGAGGTGGGATTGGCCGATTTTGCCAACATGGAGTGAAGTCCCTGCACGCGTAATGGAAATGAAGACACAGATTCTGGAGCTGATCCCTGACCCAGCTGTGCGTGAACGCTGTGCCATTCATGACTGCTTCCTTGACAACCTGCAGGATATTGGGTTCGGACGAGATTACAGCAAGTTGGGTCATGCAAAAAACATCCCATTAATCTTGTACCACAACACACACCCTGGCTAGTGAGTTTTTTTATTCTTCTCCAACATGATCATTTACTCTGGTGCTCTACTCTAGCTATGGTTGCAAGGGCACTGTCATCATCCACTCAATGCTCCTCCAAATGCTGGGCATGGCCAATCTGCCAGGCGACACCCTATCTCCACTGGGACTCTCATGCTTCACAGAGTCCTTTCTTGCCCACTTCGTCACTGCTCACCTCATCACGCAGGATCTTGGTTGTGACATCAAACTCGGACACCAAATGATGCTGGCAAGTGGCGCAGTTGGCAATGTACTTCATCCTTATGAAGCAGATCAAGAGGACGACAAAATTGATGTGGTCCTGGAATCTATCAACAACATGGGCCAGGACAACAGCGGCACAAGGACATCTGGCCAGCCACCCCTACACCTGGGCCATCTGAGCTGGCATTGTTGACTGGAGATTCCGTTCCATGAGAGAAGACCACAACCACCAGGAGGACGACTAGACATTCTGGCCATGGGGCCTGAACATACAGTGGCTCAAAAAAATGTTCCAATGTTTGCATGTTTTTCACTAAAGTTGATAACCCCTAACCACATCTAACCTGGGCCCTAACATATGAGTACATCAAATGGAGTAGCTACTCCTGGCTTGCTATGGGTGTAAGGGTTAAGAGATTTGGATAAGATCTGGTGAAATGGCAGTCATTGGGACACTTATTTGACCCCAATTTATATGATGGATTTTAGTACTTTGTATGCCCTTCCTTTGCTTGTATCACTGCCTCAAGTCTTCTAGGCATACTCTCAATTAGCTTCTGACACTCCTCAACCTCTATCTTCCTCTACTCTGCCTCAATTCTCTC
>JBBPQL010000584.1:0-21489 GCA_038092515.1 Boletus subparvulus | reverse complement strand
TCTGGAGTCTTTGGAGTGCGCTGGGAGTTGTCCCATGTGAGAGGCCATTCACCATAATGGGTATTGGCAAAGGGCCAGAACCCCTCGCGCAGTCCTCGACACACAGAATGGACAAAGGGCTGGTTGGGATGACTGGAGAGAAGGGATTCGAAGCGGTCGATATTAATAGGGGTAGTGATAGCGAATAGATCAGGATGACTGTGAATGGTGTCCAAAGCCTCGACATTGTCAAATTCAGAAGCAGGAGGAGAAGGCAGGGGCTCAGCAAGCTCTGTCCAGCGCACAGTCCTGCTCCTGACCGCTGCAGCTGGGTCCCATACAAAGTGTCTCCTAAACTTTTGACCCCTACTGAGCTCCTGATTCAGGCTTTGGCTTTGGATGCTCTGGTCGTCTGTGAGCTCCCCCACACCCACTGCGATCACAGACATGCGAGTATGGGCATTCAGATGCTGGGCGACGACAGGTGCCTCTATTTCATTTGTGGCAGGGCTCTCTGCCTCCAGGAAGGGCAGGTCTTGCACAACGCTTTGTGGAGCCTTGCTATCCATCTCGGGCACCAGGACCCACACCAAATGAGGTGAGGTATGTATATGGTTCTGAGGTCGTCAAAGCGGGCAAAGTCACTGAGCCGAAGGTGCTTTTGATTGGCTGCTTGCAGTCTGATGGCTTTATCCAAGTCAATGACTTGAGAGTGGAAAGAGGGGGTGATAGAGGCAAAGAGACCCAACATATATGTATGCTTGGCAGGCGACATATTCTGAGTTTCGCCCTGGCAGAGCGTAAGAGATCGCTTGGATGGTCTTTCCAAATGCAATGACCCAGTCTCCATGACTAATGATCACTTTGGACTGCTTTGGGACTCGAATGGAGAGTTGGAACAGCTTCCCAAGGTCTTGGGACTGTTTGGCCTTGACATCAGAGGAGCAGTGCACTCCAAGGACTTTGGAAAGGTCGACCGCATATCCCTTGACAATGTTAAGCCACTGGTCTGGGGGGAAATCTGGGCATCCAGGAGAGAGCAGGAGCTTTCTGACAACAAAAGTGGGGTCTGCTGACCAGTCATCAAGGAGGTCGAGGCACTGCTGGACTTCTGGCTCGAGCTGAGCTCTGAGGACTAAAGCGGTCCCTTTCCAAGGGAAGAGACCCTCATTGACAGAGGGCCTGTGGTGCTTCTTCAACCCCTCTTCTGACTCCTCTTCTGAGTCAACTTGGTGCTGCCTTCTTGAGTCTGCTGGGTAGCCTGAGGCAGGAATGAACTCGACATCAATGTCTGGTTCTGGCTGGTTGAAGGAGGAAGTGGGCGATGAAGAAGAGTGTTGGATAGGGGCCTTTGGTTTAGGGGCTCTTGGAACTCGACTGGAAGATGCAGCTCCCCTGGACTGATTCTCTCCAGAAGTCTGCTGGATGTTGTCCAGGATGCTGATGTAGGCTGAGAGGACGCTGACAAGCTCCTCATTGGTGGGTTCATACTCTCCAGAAGTGAGGGCTGCCTGGATGTTGAGTATGGCCTCTGTTTTTGAGATTTCTCCCTTTCTGAACTGTTTGACAACAGCAATGGCAGCCTGGACTGCTGCTGTGGCAAATCCTGTGGGCATGGTGTAGTCTCTGTCCCCTCTGTCAAGCGACTGAGAAGAGATGGTCTGGCTAGAAGAGGATGCATGCTGAGACATGAGGAAAGCGATGGGGAACAAAGTGGCTGTGTTAACACAAATTACAGGATCTGGTGGAACAGGGAGACAACAATATGAGGAAGATATAGAAACAGAGAGCTCAAATTGCGCACCTGGTGGGACAGGGAGAGAACTCGCTAGAAAGGAGGTTGAAGCGCAGCCTCTGTGGCCCACCAGGCGGAGTTTGAAAGAGGTGGCTGGTGAGGCAGGATGCTCCCTGGAGGCTGACTAGACCAATTAGTCTCGTGTAAACAAGCTTTAAACCCAAACAAAGGACGAGCAACGAGTTAGATACAGGACAGCCAGGAGATTGTTGCATAGATGTGGAACATGTAGGACGTTAGAGAACTCCACTGCTCTGCCCCTCTTTCCCTCCAGATTTGGATGGAACACCACAGACCTGATACCAGCTGAGTAGACCACACTGTGGTATTGTCTGCAAGCTTGATGGGGATGTGTTTGGGAGTATAGTTAGTTGCACAGCCAATGACGGTGAGGCGTCATATGAGAAGTGGCCCCTGTGTCTGCATTCCAGTCAATGTCAGCATCGAGTTGGAGTGGTGAGAGGGGATCAGATGGATCAATGGAATGAAAACTTGCATTGCCAGTGCGTTCCACAACATCCTGTGTTGTCCACATTGTTGAGTGGGTTGCTGGAGCAGTAGAGGTGGTATTGGCCTGGTTGGGCCGTCTCCCAGAGCGTGTCGATGACTTGTAGGTGTCTTTGGCGTGTTGCAGTGTGTAGCACTTGCATTGGCAGTGTCCAGCTTTGTCACAGAATGTGCAGGGTGACGAGGGGTTGCAATGACATATAGAGGTGGATGCGGACAGCGCAGATGATGCAGAGGGATCAGGGTGAGGGCGACGATTGATCCCCCCAGTCTGGAACGCTGCTTTGACCTTGTTCATGTCGAGATCAGTGAGAAGGGCAAGTGATGAGGCGAAATGCTTGTATTCGTCAGCCCAGAGCGTGCATCATTGCCATACAGCTCAGTTCATCATCTGAAGTCTTCAAAGTGAAGGTAGTGGGGCACAGCTGCTGAATCCGGGCCATGGCCTGCTCGACTCGAGCACTCAGGGCTGGCAGAGACTCATCATGAGGGCATTTTCAGATGGTAAAGAACTTGTCATAAGCCACAATGCAAGTGCTGGCTTTCTGCTGCACATAGAGTGTCTCCAGCGCCTTCCAAGCGGTAGTGGGGTTGTCCTGTTGAGTTCGGATGTGAACTTGTTGATCTGGCATCAGATTGAGCATCAGCTCTCCAGCAGCTTGGTCCTGTTTGATGTCCCAGGCCTCCTGCTCCTTGGCTGGTGTGCTGTGGTGTATCTCTTTGTCATCTACAAGGCACCAGAGGCCTTTGGATCGCAGGAGTGCTTTCATCTCTTCGCTCTAGGTAGTGTAGTTGTTGCCATTAAGAGGCTGAATGTGGTGGTTGTGTTGCTCAGAGGCCATGGGGAGGAATGGGGGCGAAATGAAGCGTCCAGAAAGTGGATGTAGTGGAGTTTTGACTTTGTGAAAATAAAGTCACCTTGAATGCTCGTCAAAAGCGAGAGTTTAGGGCACAGGGCTCATAACCTGTTAAACAGCTGGATCAGACAGCTGGAGTCCAATGTCAGAAACTGGAGGGAACTGACATTAGACTCACAGGCTCTATGGTACAACACAATAACAATAATACATAACAACAAGGCGCCACAATGTGGCTGAGAACAATTAGTGTGCAATTAGCATGCTTGTTAAGGTCATACAAACTCCTTGTGGGAACTCCGGAAACTCTGGAGTTGGTTGGAGTTGGTTGGGACTTGGCCTTAGCTTATGTGCTATGCCCTTGCTGTTAATTGGGTCCCAGAGAAGTGGAGCAGATCGGAGCAACTCGGAGACGTTGGTGATGTCGACGAGCTCAAGATAGACAATGATGATGACGACAAGGGTAATACCGAAGTCCAAAGCCTAGATCGGATGAGGGGACAGACAGAGTCAGACAGAAAGAGTTTGTCTAAGTCGATATTCAGA
Source organism: Boletus subparvulus (assembly GCA_038092515.1). Lineage (NCBI taxonomy): Eukaryota > Fungi > Basidiomycota > Agaricomycetes > Boletales > Boletaceae > Boletus > Boletus subparvulus. Next base: position 17,805 of record JBBPQL010000584.1, on the reverse strand, counting down.
CTGAAGTACATGAGGATAGTAAGTACATATTATATACTACTGGAGTATACTACGGAGTTCTGAAGTGGAGCAGTGCTCCGGAGGTACGAAGGTACCGAGCTGCGGAAACACTGAGTCAGAGTAATCTATGAGGCAAGAGGAACGGATGTAGTATAGGATTAGAGGAACAAATGTAGAGGGACTAAAGGAGATAGTACACTGGATACTAATGGAGATTTACCAAGTTCAGAGGTTCGGAGGTTGGAGGTGCGGAGGTGTGGAGGTGCGGAGGTGTCCCGGAGGACCAGAGTTGACGAGGTAAAATCATGGATATGACAATGCTCAACACAATGGGGGAGGGAGGATATATGCTCCATGAGGCACTTGGGTGGGAAGATGCCACTTACTGAGAAGTCCAAGCGAGTAACATGTGGTGCTTCCTTTGTGTCGTTTAATCATACTTACTAGCAATTTTTGCAGAATGACCTGCACCTTATTTGTGATAGACACCTGGACATGCACCAGACATTTCAACAGCAATCACCCAATGCAATCGCCAATTACTGCATGGCAGTCAGCCACCAATTGATGATGTATCCTTTGTCTGATTGATATTAATAGGCCAAGGCACGGTTTGCCCAACTCAGTCAATACCAAGATTGTTGGCCAGCACAAGATTTCGCAGTGATGTACCATAAGAATAAAGTCGCCCAGGAGAAGGCCAAGCCAGAGGGCAGGGAATTGTACCAGGAAGTAGTGATATTCTCAGTCTGTTGTGTTACCACCACCTTTGATGATCTTGTAGCTCCACATGCTAGTGAAAGGCCCCCTCATGATGGCCATGAGGCAGCCTTAAGGTCACTCTGATGTCACTAGTGATCAGTGTAGTGCAATCTTATCAAGAGTCCAAGTCTGGATCACTGTGTTGATGCCAGGATTGGGATCACTCAATCATGCTCATTGATTTTCAAATAGACTATAATGAATATTTCCATACAATTCTACTAGTCATACTTGTCAGTATGATTGGCTACCTGGACTTCTTGCTGGTTTGCATTGTTGGATGCTTCATTGTCAGCTACTATTTCCATGGGCTGACTGGCATCAGTAGTGGAGTGACTTGTCCCACTCTCGACCATCACAAACTTGTAGTCCTTATCTTGAGCCTTTAGCTTCTTCTTTGACTTATCTGTAAGTTTTGAGAGCCAATTGGGCTCATAGCAATTATGTGGAAGCCCAATGGGTGCTGGTGCAGTCTCATTGTATTTGTGTGTATGAGGTCCTCACATATACATAGCTGAGTTCCTGGCTTCTTGCGACACCCAAGTGGTGTTGCTCTGTTCAGTTCGCTCGCTATGTCTGCTTGCCAAAGGAGGGCAGCGAGCTGTGGGCTGCACCATTGAGGGTAAACGCGAGAATAGCTGATTGTCCTCTTCCGCCCATCCTCAGACTCATCAGAGCTCATCACTTGTGTGCCAAGGTACTGAATGAGTGGAACATGCTTAGCCAGCTCTGCATTGTCCACCATTGCATCGAGGCACATTTTCAATAGCTATTTGAAGATGATAAGCTTCTTGGAGCACAAGCAACATGAGTTGACTTACCTATGACCTCCTACCCAACTGGGATGACTTCTGCAGCCTCTCCATTTGTGCCCAATGGGCCTCTACAGCATCTGCCTGAGATGCTGCAACAAACCGACGATAACAGATCTTGATATATGAAAAGTGAGACCTGAAAGCTGACTTGATGACTTCCGGTTCCAAATACTGGGTGGGGATTGCTTCATTGGAGTACCACAAGTGATTTTTAACTTTGTCAAGAAAGTCTTGCACGAAGACACCAACTACAGTAGTGTTGAATGGCGAGTCTCTGGGACGGGCACAGTTGACCATGAAATTTTCGGCTACAACCTTGATGTGTCCTGGAAGGTCACGAGTGAATGCATCATCCTCTGCTCCTGTCAATGTACACTTGACAGAGTCCAGATACTTGTAGTCCTTGATGTGGAGGAGGGTCAATGCATGGCGCCAAATAGCCCTCTAAATAGTGTTCATTAGCTATGAGCCAGGTATGAAATGAAACCAAAAGAAATCACCATAAACCTGTGATGGACAGAGAGATCCTCCTTAATTTTGACACTTCTTTGTTCATTAGCTGTGCTGGGAATGAAATGAGGCCACTTTCCCTCTCTGCTAGGTAAGGCAGGTATGGCAACATTGTCCAACAATTTCACATATTGGACTGGTGGGGGGATGGCCTTTTGGTCATTCTGAACAGTCTGAAGCCTTGTCCTTGATCGACTTAATTTCGTCACAAACTACAGCCAATATATCATTAACAAACTTGTTGGAGGACTCGTTGGATTGTTGTACGGAGCCAAGCAGTTGATCCATTCCTGTTGAGAAAAATGACATAAAAGATGCAAAGGTGTTTGTTCTCTGCAAATCCATCTGGCACCTGCGAATGCAAGTGGGATGAAGTTTGGAGGTTCTGTGGAGGTGCATTTGGAGGTATCTCCGGTACCAGTGCGGTTGATGCCAGAAGGGGCTGAGTTGATGCATGGGAGATATTTTGGGGTTGGGAACTGCTAGATCCACTTGTCATGTCCGCCAGATATGCTGGGGGGGCTTGAGATGGGCCAAGGAGGTAGGATGAAGGTGACCTGTTCAAAAGCACTGGTCACCTGGGATTTTTGTTTTCCTTTGCCTTCTTTCTGACTCTTGCTTTGTGGTGCAGTGGGAATCCATTCATCGGCGCTGGTTGACTACAATCAAGCATGTTCAGCTATATAATAGGTACAGCTCTGGATGCTGAGGCTGCCTACCTCTACAGGAAACACAAAGTTAAACTGAGGCTGACCTGATTCAGCAGTCAATTGGTGGTCACTTGAGGAAGAACCAGCAGCCTGTTGAGTCATGTTGGGTTAAAGTCTCCAGAATGTGGAATAGAATGAATTTACTGATGTCCTATCTGCAGCAGATTCCGTGGGAGGATCAGTCTGAGCAGACCTGGAGGAACAGCATCTGAGATGTGACTGCGTTCATGGAGTTATACAATACAGTGTGGAAAGTGGTAACATACCTCAAATGAGAGCTGCTGTGGCAAGGGCTAATCTGGGATTTCACATGATGCTGGAGCCACATGATGTGTCAGCTAAGGAGTAGATTCTCTAGATGAGTTCTGATTGGAATAAAGGAATTCCAGGCTGGGAGTTGATGTATGAGAGTCACCAGGTGCATGGTCGAGATCAATGCTCTCTTCACCTGGCATTGATTCACCAGACTTGCTGGATATGTAGAAACACTTCCACTATGACCCTAATAGAATGGACTTGAGTGTCAGCTGTGAAAGAGACACATAAGTTCAAACCCCACCATAGCAGCTGACTGGCTTCCCATGATAAGATTAAATAGATGCCTCTGTGACTGCACTGCATCGTTAGCCACTGCCAGGTCTTGCAGTTGTGGTGCAACTTGTGTTTTGTTGCTCTTCACTGATTTCATGGAATAATGCCCATCTTGCCAAGTATCATCAATTGGCCGCTTCAAACAGATTTTATTTGAAGGAGGGGTTTGAGACATTCTGCAAGGGAAGTTGCTGAGGCACTTGGGATGAATGAGGGCTCAGAGCAGGTATCCTATCTCTCACAAAGCTCTCACAGCTTATAGGTAACAAGCTTCCTCCTTTGAAAGGATTCATGGCAAATTGATGATGAATGACCAGTGTCGAACAAAGGAGAGTAGGCTGAAAGGTGATTATGCAAAAGGGTGACTATGTGAAGTGCTGACAGCTCATGACAGCCACAGGGTAATTGCCCTGAAATGGATTTGATGTCTTGCCCCGCCCTGATCAGAAGTCACGAGATCCAGATTCTTCCGCCTCATTTCTGTGACGATGTGAAGTTTTCTAGATAGAGAATAATCACTGTCCTTTGTTCACAAGTGTTTAAAAGGCTGGAAGCTTTCCACTCACTGAATCATTGGCAATGGCCTCCACCATTTATTGACTCTTGCATTCTTATCTCAATGGCTCCCTTGTGTACTCAGCCTCCCCATTGGTGTCATCAGACTTCCATCCTCCATCCTCATAGAGTTCCTTCTCCTGCCAGTGGAGAGTCTGTGACCCTGAGCTCTCCACTCTCTTCTCCTAGAGCCTCACTGTACTGTACTGCATCAAAGGGATCGGTTGAATGGTCTCTGGTTGACTTACAAGATGAACTAGAATCAATTCGAGAGGTAATGTTAATTGTGTCCAAGTTTTTATAAATTATGACCAGGCACTCACAGGAAATCACAAAATGTGCAAAGCTTGTGTCTAATGAAATAAAGAAAATGAATTGTAAGGTTAGTGATTCAATCAATTTGAAACTCAACACCTCAGGTACACAGGCCTGATGGAAATTCCCATAGGCTACAGAGAAGTTGCAAGACAAGCTTCAAAAAGGACTCAAAGCGAAGGATGATGTAGTTAATGCGGAACAAACACTCCAGGCAAAGGTTGAACAAGTAAAATTTCTCAGCCTTTATCGCAGGGTGAATTGACCACTAAACTGAGCATCTTTAGTTCTGTACCACTCATGATGCATCAATCACTTGCGCTATGTATGTGTCATATCCTGACAGACCACCCATTCCTGTAAGTGTTACTTCTCCAAACTTTTGAATTTTCATGTTGATATGCATGTATGTGGTAGTCTCAGGGAGTGCGGTCACTGTTTCTGCTATACCTGTCTCTGCACATGGTTTCACCATTGCCTCGCTCAGCAAGTGTCTTACTGTGATGTTCCAGCCTGTCTGAAATCCCCTCCCTACACTGCTGTGGATCTTGATGAGCTTTTCATGAAACATTACATTTTCATACTTATCTATCAATGCCCACTTTGCAATACTGCGGTCAGTGATGCACTGGTCCAGGTCCATAGCCTCAAGGAACTTATTGAGGTGTCATTCACTGCATGTGGACCATCTGATGACCTTGTGGAAACTGATCCCCATCTCAACAATGCTAATGTCTGGGTGGATGTGTTTCATGCCCATTAACAAGGTGAAAGACTTTTTGTCAAGTACACTCCTTCCCTTGTCATATTCTGTTGGTATTATGATTTCCCTAATTCCTAATATGCACCAATTTTCAATTGTTCAATTTCCAACCATAAGATTTGACAATTATCTCTACATTGTCTAGATCATTGGGTACTTGTAGCTAGATCTCAGTAGGTTCAAAAGGGAATGTGTTAATGAGAATCTCCCTTTATTGATCTGTCGTCTGATGTGATATTTTGCCAGGGAGAGCGTGATGCCAGTTCCCTTCCACAACACACTGGACATGTGCACATAGTGTTCACAAGGCTCTTGCTTGTCTTTCATTACCACTCTTGGCATGTCTGAGCTGTCATCACCATGAATAAATTGGGTTGGTCTGTGTCTGATGTGCTCAAGGGCAAGGAGAGGGAAACATGTGTGAGCTGGAAGATCAAGGATCAAGGCTATCAGGTGTCAGTCTACACACATCACAAAGACATACCTGGCGCCTTTAACAAGGATGACCAAGAGGGTAGAATGATTGATGGACATACTATGGGTGATGAAATCTCAGCCAACAAGCATCAGACGCCCACATAGAAAAGCTGGCCCATCTGCAGGCAACCTGAGTTTTGATATGTCCCACACATACACCACCATCATATGGTCCACAGAGAGAAGGAAGCATTTCTGATAAAAATGAGAGAACATGCAGTGCTGGGCGTGTCCTCTGAACATTTGAAACAGCTTTTCGGTTTTGGATGCTTTCATGAGGAGACGTTCAGATTGCCAGGGTGCCAGCGCTGCAAATTTGCTCTTGGAACAACCGGTGTGTCTGTCACATGATTTCCAAGGAACTGTACATTACAGGTCAGGCTTGCCGAGTGAAAGAGGTGATCCATACCTGACTATTGACAAGCTCTATTCCAAATGTGTCTGAAAGAAAGAGAATGGCCTTTTCCTTTGAGTGGTCAATGGTGGGCATTGCGAGGTAGCACCTGACACCTTTGATGGTGTCAAATCGACCTATGATGGGTTGAGTATAGATGTAGCGATATACATGAATGCATACCCTGTGGATTTCCCCCATTGGCCAAGGCAGAGACATATCTGAGGCACAATGTGTAGTTGACATGGTGCAAGGTAGTAGGGAAGATTGGTTACATCAAGTACCCATAAATCAGTCCTCAATGGTCATCGGAACCAGGACTGTTCCTTGGAAATGCATTCCTGGACCCAAAAGGTCCAGGTCTCACATCAAAAATAATTGCAATCCTTGTCTATAAATGGTAACTCCGAGGTTCTGTTTGATTGCTTACTCATGTGTCCTTTCTGCCCTCAACTCGTAATTGTCACCTCCTGTCTCCTATTGTTGTTGTCCCTAACTACCTCCTGTTTTCACAGTGTGTATCATAGTCAAAAGCTGCCTGAGGGTGAAAAAACCCAGTTTTTCTGCCCATTCGATAAAGAGTAACACAATGATGGCACAAACGACTGCCCCTGTCTAATCTTTGCGTTTTGTCATGGCTACAGGTTACACTCTGTGACTGGAGACAACATTTTGAACCTCATGGATGCCCTTCAAGTGTAAGAATGGATCTCACTGTGTGGAATGCCAATGGGCCACCATCCAGTCAAAGGGAGAAATCAGATTGCATGCAGTGTTGATCCTTTTATCTAGTTTTTCCATTGTACTCTTCTTTACAAGCATTCAACTCAACTGAGTGTTGTTCCTCTCTCACCCATCTGCATTGAGGGTGAAGGTATCGCCTACATATGTACTTGCAGGTCCAGGGTTGCCCAGAGGGCCATTGATAAATAACAAATCTCCCCACTAGATGGCCACTGATTAATTATTTCTAATTTGGGAAGCGATGCCCAGCCACCTCCATCCACAATGTCTGTCCGGACTTCGGACACATTCCAACTTCTTGGCTCCCTCCCAGTTCCTAAATGCATCCATGCTGCATCAAATGTGTCCCCCAATCTGTACACCAAATCCACCATCCAGCAACTGGCATGAAACAGCACTACATAGCAAACAACCCATCACCATTTCTACCCAAATCCTCAGTAAACTTGAATGTGGCATCCCCTGTACCAGCAGTGGATCTGTAACTGACACCTCTATCGATGGTTTGACCTCACAGATGGACTGTTCCCCAGAACAACACCAAACAACTGTATTACATTCCGATGCTTTCTCAATTTCTGTTTTGGGCACCAGTTGCATCCAGTGTGAGATGTGGCTGGAAACCAGCCCCCACTTTCAGTGGTGTGAGTGATGGACCATGTGATCCAGTGGGACTTCTGGGACGAATCTTGACAGCCAGTGGCCCCTTGTTCTTGTGAGGTTCTGGAAAGCACATGTGCAGAGGTCAATCTGTCAGTAGGGGAGGAGAACACCATGTTTAAACGTGATTGAGCAAGTTAATATGAACAATGCATTGCTATCTCGAAGGTGTCCTCTCATCACCCATCGTCATCTGACATGTGGAGAGATATCACTGCAGAAAAAACAAGCAAAAAAGGATTATATTCGAATATCACACTTCTCCTGTTTCAGTGATAGAAAGGCAAGCCTACCATGGGGACATGACAACATGATCATGTCAGAGAGCTTCAAGCAGTTGGCATCTTAAATTCTGTGGCATGCAGAACAGACCCAGTCCATCTCCTTCATCAAGGTTGAGTGCCAACTCCAAGAGGGTGGACCTATGTTCCAACTTGGTGTTTATGCCTGGAATTTGGTATAGTCCACCAGAGGGTGGTTGACGGACAGCAAGGAGGTGGAGATCGCCACTGGCTCCCATGTTGGGATTGGGAGACAGAGCAAGAATGCTGAGAGTGGGAACATATGATGAGAGGACGACATCAAATACTTTGTGGCCAGGTTGCAAATACTGGGTGCCATATAAACCAGCTGCATGGATAGGAAGGAACACAAAAGGGCCAGTTGGACACCAAAAAATGCATGATAGATCCCCATCATGGAGTCTGTTCAAAGATACTACAAATGAACAAATCAGCCATGCATTCAAGTGACATGATAACATGTACTGAGAAATCCAAGGCATCCAGGATAGATTAGACGACTCCTGTCCACAAGGTGAATAAGAGGGACTCCCAACTGACGTGGTTCCATCACAGCATTCAACACAGAGAAAACTCTTCAGCGTGTGCTGAAAACGCATGCCATGCTGGAAAGTGAATTTGGAAGTGGGACATGGAGCTGAGAGAACTCTTTGTGGAGAAGGAGTTGCTCAAAGCCAGGTAACCACTGAATACCCTGGAGCAGTTTATCTCGCTCAATCGTGAGTGTGTAGTGACTGTCAACCTCTTATTGCAGGTCAGACAAGCTCCAACAAGGATTTTTTGTGAATGTATCTGAGCATGTAGTTGTACTAACTAGTTCTTATGCACAACCTCTAATTCATTGAGAAACAATAAGAGTGAAAGGAAAGATGATAGCTGTAAGTTCATATTCAAAGATATGTATATGACAGCCAGGCCAGTAACGATGCCATCTGTAGGAGAATAAGTTTTGTGGAGCAGGTGAAGCAGGACCTCCTCTATACCACCCCATAGCTATTTGTACAGGTAAACAACTAGTGCCAATGCCTTTTGATGGAAATAAAGTCTGCAGAGTGAAGGTGTTTATGCCACCACCCCAATGTCATGTAGAACATCTTGCTAGCAGTGAGTTGGATGTTGATGGAGAGCTTGAGGACCTAGGGACCAGTGTGAAAATTGGGAGGGAGTTGAAGGGCTTCTCACTCACGATATCGCGGACATCCTTCAGAATGATGTATCAGCTGTCCCCTTTGTGAATATAATGTGATTTCTTACCATGCCAAGCATGAGTTGACAAAAGAATGCAAACACAATGGTAACTGGCAGTAAAAGGCCCATTCTGTGGAGAATAAGCCATATCTCATTGGAGACAAATTGGCTCAATTTATTCCTCAATCTTTCCCCCCAGATTTTGATGTAATGAGCCAGGGTATGCAGCTCTGTGGTGAGTCCAAGCACTATATCAGCGATGGCCTATCAAGTACTGAAACACTCACGAAATTCTTTGCCCGCTTTCCAAACCCATACTGTAGTATTCTTGGCAGTTTATGAGGTTGTGGTAGCGACAAGAGTGAAGCACGGATGGCTGAAGGACTCCTCAAGAATCATGATTCATTTGCATCATGAGCCCAATAAGCATGTATTTCTTACCACTAATGCCTGGACCATAGAGCCTGGATCAAAAATGAGACTATTGAACAACATTGAGCTCAAATCCTTGGGCATACCTTGGTGGTCCAACACTTGCATTTGTTGTCCTTCACTGACATCCCAAATACTCACAGCTCCTTCTGCAGAACCGCACAATGCATACCTTCCCTCATTTATGAAGCTGACTTGTAGTGGTACATTTTTTGTCATATCAGATGGAATCCTACACTTCAACCATAGACACAGGTAGGATTGACCAAGACTATAAATATCTGCACTGTCATATAGATTGGATACTAGAATGGAGGTTTCATTTGGTGAAAGTACTGCATGGCCTCTGGAAGATGATTACTGTGAGTGAAGGTGTTTTACAAGCTATAAATGTACATCATGTGGTGGCGATGAATGGGCATGATTTGCCATAACCTTGACATATTACTCAGGTCCCAACAACTATGGTTGAAATCAGTGTAAATGCTTCACATAGGGGGGATGTGCAAACACTACACTGTGATTAAGGTATGCCATGACTAACTGCTTTCTGTATTCTTTGAAGGCAACAGCTCATCCTCAGATCCTTTGGTCTTCTTGATCAGAAGCGTTTGGAAGGACTTCTGGAGTAGGTAGAATATTGAATGTCATGTATTTCTCTGTAGCAGTGTCAATGAATAGGACTGGTGACGTTAGTGACTACTTGACCTTTTTTAAGTTCTTTTGCCAGATGAATTTTGGAACCAATTGTGAAGGTGATGTGACCTGTGCATTGGTGAGTAGTAATAGTGAAAATGGGTGCCTTTGTCCCTGACATCACTGAGCTATTGGTCGGTTCTTCAGCCTAAGATGCATCAACCCAACAGCACTACTATACCATCATGCAGGAGCAGAGTACATAGTTCAAATGCTCAATTACAGTGAGCTTGCCATTGAGGCATCCAACAAGCAAATGCCTCCTGGCCAAGTCTGTATCCCAGGTCATGCAGACAATAGAAGTGGGCATGATGATGCGATGCAAAAGCAGGCCTTTCAGTGGGTCCCAGATAATGATATTGCTGTTGTCCCCACTGCTTGCTAGCAGGTCCCCTGTCAGAGCGAAAGCCAAAGTAGCAACAGAGTTGGTGGGCTCAGAAAATGCATGGACATTGAAGAAGGCATGGTATTCAGACATTGCTAGAAGGAGCGAACTGAAGGAGTGAATCCACGATGAACCAACAAAGGTGGCAGCTAAGCAACTGGCAATGTTATGCCACATAACAGTATCCACCTGGTCTGGCAGGATCATAGTAGCCTAACTCGTGTTCCATCTATTCCGATGAAATTCATTTGTCAGGCGTTTCCTAGGTTCTCAGCATGTCATTTCAAAAAAGGGTTAGATTCGTTGCTCTTGTTTACTCTTGTGCCAAGTTTTTCCCTTTCAAAGTTTTAAAAAATTGACCAGTGTGTCTTTCGATAATGTTTCTACTAGTACTAGTAGCTTAATCATTTGATATTGACAAATAGCCATTGACATACAGTAGGAGCACGTGCAGGCCTCACTGTGCTGTCAGCATGCAGACCTTGGCATGGTGCTGGGATCTGGGGAATGCTTACTCAGTACAATCATTGATGGACCCTCAAAGGACACAATGGCGCTATCAATACCTTGTCATTCTTGGAGGAGGGAACATATCTGGCAAGCGGAGGTCATTTCCCTTTGTATTGGGTTTTTGCTGTCAGATGCTGATTTATAATTTTTCAAAATTTCTAGCATCAGACAGACACATAATAGTATGGTGCCTGTGATCAGGCTCACTGTTTTGCTGCTTGTGACCAAAACAAGGTCCAATAGTGGTTGTGCGATGGCTTTGGGAGCCAAAATCCTCACAGACATTCTGGTGTTTATCTGCTGGGGCAAATGGTACCCTTGTATTGTGGAAATTTGATGTTGGGACAGTGAGTATTGCCATATTTGAATTAGTCAAGTGTTCTGAATTAGCACCATGCAAGCGTACATTTGAGTGGATTCATATGGAAACAGTGTTTAGTGGTGCAATTGAACACATCGAAGTTGATGATGCATGAGGTTTACTCACAGTCACTGGCATGGGATGAATAGCAATTTATATGGCCAAAGAAGAAGGTGCAGGTCAGTACCTCTAAACAGCTGCATGATCACTAACTCTATACTTCATGAATAGCCAGGTTACACCTCCTCAACATGTATCCTCTGCTCTCTGAGTGTCCCCTGCCAGCACTTCCTATTACAGCACATTTTTATGAACAGGGACAGAGTCTCATGGTTGGATTCCTAGATGTGCATGAATTGTATATTCTGTGGCAGCACACCACTCTTAACCAAGTTGCTAGTGTTGGGTATAATATTGTCCCATGGAAGCAAGCGTGGCAGCAGAAGTTCAAAACACAGATGTATGTTACGTAAAAGGGTCTAATAATCATCACTAATGAGATATAGAGGGAGCACTGCTTATCACGAAGCAACTGGCACTCTGCTTGTTTTGAATCTCATGGATGGAATGGACCTTTATCATCTCAGTTCCCAACCTTCTGTTACCTTTATATTTTTAAGGAAGATCAGGGCTCATTTCTGACATACTCACATCAGTCATGTATGTTTGGATGCAGGAGGCGAGATTGGAATATGTGGAAGCGACACAGGAGAGGTATATGTTTGGGAAATTGGTACTGGAAGTTTGAGGCAGGTCCTTTCTCATGGAGCAGATCTCCAAATTGTGCAGGCATTGGCAGTGTGTATTCAACTCTTGGCTGTTTCAAACACTTACCCCAACACTCAGTGTCACTTGTTTTGTCATGCAAAGGTTTACATAGCAAGCAGAGACTCGGGATCTGATGATAAGAATCCATGCATCACTGTGTGGTCACTGGTAAGATTACTTGGCAGTAGTGCTTGTCATGACTCATGGGTAGTACTCAGAGCAATGATGCACCCAAGTCATCTGCTAAGGGGGATGCACAGAAACTTCATTACTTTTATGTGGCCTCTGTTGTTGTTTTCATTGGACTAATATGTAGCAGTAGCAACGGCTCTGATTTTTGAATAGTAACAAGAATTCTGATTTCAAATAGTAAAACAGTTCCCCATTCTCCTTGTGAATGTCTCAAAGCAACCCTTTCAAACTTTGTAGTTGCAACCAAAATACACACCCCCTTGTCATCCGGTGGCACCCCCACCAACCCCTCCATATCTGCTGTCGTTGAATCATCCTTGCCAATGTGCTTGGGCTGTTTTGGATGGTCTCAAGGTAGCGCAGACAGAGGGCAGTGCTGTTTCCACCGAGTGGACGTGCTACTCAATAGGGGTGCTGAGGATTGTCTAGACATGAGTTTCAAACAGGGTGGGCAAAGTGTTTGATGAACTTGAACCCTGTTCCTTGGCAAAATCAACTGGAAATGCCAAAGATATCGCTGTGCTGTATCTGCATGTGTTGCTTCTCTGATGCTGTGCTGGACTGTATTGATGCCACCCAATTTGTTTATGGGGCACAGGGAAGATAAAAAGATACCCTAAAATATAATATCAGTGGCCAATGGATGAAAAGTCTGAAGAACATACCCACCAATTGCAATTGTGGGTCATAAATGAGACATTGACAAAGCAAAGATGATCTGAACTTGCGGTCATGTGAACTTGATGAAGAATGGACAGATGATTATATGAATAACTGAAATATATATGAGAAATATAGAGATCAATTAGAAAGCTGTGAGCGTCGCCACTCGTACTTCTCACCAGGGTGGCGTAGGCCAGCCTATGTTTGTGTGATGAAAACGTGAAGTAGCTGTTCCAATTTGGAACGGTCAATGTGGCAATGAAAACATGTCAGTCCAATTGCACTTCAAAATCCATAATTTGGTGCACCCATGAGAAATAGATATTCTGAAAGAACTTGTTTCTATATACATACCATGTCATTTTTTCGTTGACTCATAGTACACAACTGAGCATTACATTACTTCCTACTTGAAAATCAGCTTGTGTACCCCATTGAGCCTCTCGACACAATCAAATTTTCATCAGCTTGGTAATCTCATCTCCATTTCCCATCCTCGTATGTGCCACCCTGCCTCTAGTGTAATCGCCTACAGCCCATACTTGTGTGCTTCTTCAGAATGGGGAACATATTTCCATGCTTGTGAATTGTGGGAATGCCAGGTACATGCCACCATCAAGGCCACACATGGAGCACAGCCTTCTGGTGTAATTGGTTGCAAGCCTGAAGGGTATATCGTTTGCATTTGGGTACATTCCTGGGTTTGTTGAGGTAGTGGGAAGGTGGATGATGCATTGAATGTGGAGGTGCAGTCCCATATCTGTATCTGCTTCTATTTCTGAGGATGGCCAGAAGAGATTGGGCATATTGTCTATGGTTGCTTGATGTCTATTGTGAAAAAAGCTGTGCCAGTCCATTTGATCATGACCAGCAGATAAAGTGCATGCACAACCAAGTGGTGGGGGAATGCAGCAAGGAAAAGCAAAGGTGACACCAAATGGCGCCCAGGGCCATCAAATAATGGTCTCAGTCTTAGGTTTTGGGGCCTTGGAAGTGAATATTGCACATGACAAAGAAGAGATGTAGGGCATATGTGCTAGTACATCATGAATATTGGTATGGCTAGAATATATGGGCTTTCTTTGCAGCAGACTGATCAGAGTGGTCACCCTAAACAGTGTGCTTGGTGAGCCCCCTACCCTTGACCTGCTGCTTTGATGCCAACCAGTTTGCTGCAGTTTCTCCTAAAATGGACATGAGAGCAATGTATGGGCTGTTTGGTAAATCATGGAGGTTGCAACATAGGTCAGAGTGGTATCTTGTCACTTCAGAGGCTAGAAATGCCCATAACTGATTAAACAAGGGCAATGTGAATATCTTGGTCCACTGTGTGATTGCAATGCCAATATGGATGAGGTTGAAGGGATTGACACCCTTTGCCCCTAGAGAACTGTCAGCTTGGTAATTAGTGTGAACAGTGAAAGATGAGAGAAATACCATGTTTGGACATCCATACACTTCCCAGGCTACCTTTGTGCTCATCCATGTACTGATACAAGGGTGAACCTGACTCATAGATGGCAATGATAAACATTGATATCATTATTACGAAGGGGATGTGGTCCACAAATCCTTTATGTCCCTTCGGAGGAGATTTCCACACTAGTTCTCTTATGGCAGAAGTGATTTCAGCAGCAGAGCTGTTGTTGGTGAGTGAAGCAGACACTTCCACTCCATGAAGAATGTCTGGGATAGCACTAAAGATAATGGCCAAAAGAATGGTGGTCTGATGGATTGGCTTTTGTACATCATAGTTGCTCTGGACCCAAATATAGGTTTCTTTGATGTATCTGTCCTTGTTCGAGTTCTTGAAAGACATGCTAATGTTCCACTCAATGGAAAGGCTTGAGCAGTTTAAGATTTGGTGGAGGTCTTGGATAGCCAGGTCTTGAAAAGTCCAGGATGCCAAAGAGTTGGTGGACTTGGCCTGGGTGGAGGACCAAGCATTAGCATTATGTTGGGAAAAAGCATTAATGATGCTGCAATGGACAGAGGGGGTGATGTGTGAGCACCAAGGTTGAGCTATGGATCATGAAACACTGATGAAGGTGAGCATCCAGGACCAGGTGGGAAATTACATGCCCAAGGAACATTCATGATTTCACACTGGTTGATGGCTCTAAGCAAATGGTCCTCCAGGGTATGGGAAACATTATGGGTAGTGTCAGTGCTGAGTGATGTGCAGACTTCACAATGGCTTCATGCATAACAGACAAGGTAATCCCATTTGAAATGAAGGAAGGGAGAGTGGCCATCCCATAAGATATGATATTCCACTGCTTTGATAACATTTGTAACAAACCAGGGAACTGACTTTGGACTGCATAAGGCAGCAGGCAGGCCATTTGCAAGGAGCTCCAGCTGGTCAATGATAGCTTGTATGAGGTATGTATGAGTAGAATCTTGATATCTGAGAGGTTTTTTAAAGGCTGACCATCTGGACAATGCTTTAAGGTGTTTTTGAATGAAGAAATGAGAAGCAGTGCCAAGATCTTGATCATCCGAATGCATGGAAGCACAAACACCATGATCCATGAGAGTGTGAACATCATATTCATAGGCCCAAAGGGTGTGGTCCAAGAGATACAATGAGAGATGAATGTCATGGTCAGGTAAATTACTAGCAAAGGAAGCTGGCAAAGTTTGGATAGAGTGTTCCATATGGAAAATTGCCTGGTAAGCCTGGTGGAAGAGGAGTGTGAGGAAGACTTGCATGGTTGAATATAAATGCTACTTACAGCCATTTTCTCTATGCCATAATTCAATTGAAAGACCCACTGGGATGTGACAGGTGGCTGGCCAGTCTTCTTGGATAGTGGCCAATCCATGTGGCATATATATATACATATAGTGAGACTGTGTGTATACCTGAGGGCTATGATGTCGGAAAGCATAGGCATTTCATCAAGGACATAGGAGAGGAAAAGCCATAGTGGGTCCATTATCCCCTTGGTAAGCACCCTCACACCGCCAGTATAACAGAAGTTCAGCATCTACTCCAAAGCACCAACAATTTCAATCCAATAGGGTTCAATCTTGGTTCCTTCTTCTTCCAGCTTTAAAAGTGTCTAAATTGTTGATAGAGGGAATCAAGAATAGAACAAAGGCCATAGGTTGTCCATTGGATGATGTGAGGAAGTACTTGGATTGGAAACAAAATAAGAAGTATGGGAAAAATATTGTGGTGGAATACTTGCATTTGATTGAAATCATTTGAGGTGATCTTTCACATTTTCTAGCACATCTGGGTGGGACCACATCCTTGTCAACAGCCTCACAATAGAATAATAAATAGAACTGAAAAAATTCAGATAATAGAATTCTGAGACCAGATAAGCAACACACTATCCATTACACTGAGCTGAAGGCAGCTGAAAGAGATCAATTGTCATATCCATGATTTTTACCTCATTCAACTCCAGTTCTCCAGGACATCTCCCCACCTCTGCACCTCCAGACTTGGTAGTCTTCATTAGCATCCAGTGTAATATCTCCATTAGACTCTCTTCATTCAATTCCTATAATCCTATACTTACCTATCCATTCCTTTTACCTCATTGATTACTTCATCACTGTGTTTCTGCAGTTTGGTATAGTTGTACCTCCAAAACACTGCTCTGCTTCCAGACTCTGCAGTATACTCTAGTAGTATATAATCTGTACTTACTACAATGTACTTTAGTCTGAATATCAACTTAGACAAACTCTTTCTGTCCGACTTTGTTTGTCCCCTCATCCAATCAAGCCTTTGGACTTCAATATTACCTTCATTGTTGTTGTTGTCTACCTTAAGCTTGTCAACATCACCAACGTCTCTGAGTATCTCTGTTCTGCTCCACTTCTCTGGGACCTGATAACAGCAAGGACATAGCACATAAGCTAAGGCCAAGTTTCAACCAACTCCAACCAACTCTGGAGATTCTGGAGTTCCTGCAAGGAGTTTGCACAGTCTTAACATCAATGATGTAGACATTTTCCAGCCTAATTAATTGATCAAAAACAGAGTTGATTACTTTTGTATTGTATTGCCCAAAAGATAGTGATACTGTACAGAGTGCAAGCAAATTATTGGCCTTTCATCTGTTGGAAACCCCAGATACATCACTGCCAGCAAAAGCAGCAGTGATCATCCCATGCTGCATGTCATGGAAGCATGCCTATGTGTGGACATGATGGATGCTGGTATTGTAGCCTTGAGAAAATATCACCCAAATGTACTCATTTGGTTGATAGTTATTCTTGGATAGGCTGTGGTTTAATGAGTGAAGTAATGGGATGAAACAGTAAAATACCCTATCTGCCTGAAATTGTCCAATGTTGCACAAGCCAGCAACCAAATATACATAGTGAGGAATAACAGTCTCATGTCAGAGTTGGCAGAAGGATTTTCAAAAACCACATGGAGGTTGCACAAGTTGAAAAATATCCCAGCAGAGTTGTGGGGAAAAATGACTTTGGGACAAGGTATTCTATAGTCATGGGGGTTGTAAATGTTGCACTCCCTATTGCTTGGATCCACCAGAGAATATGTATGCAAGTTGTTGATCCTCTCTCTTTTGGCTGAATCTGGAGAGTCATATATTTCCTTGTGTTCTTCTAGCTGCCTTTCAATGTCAATGGCCTCCCACTTGTCTGCTTCATAACATCCAGAAAGAAATACTAGTAAGCACACAGAAGTGTATTGTACAAAATTCTTCCTCAATGTGAGTCACCAGAGCTATTACCATCATCCAAATATGATGGTAGTTGTGCAAATGCTGCCAATGAATAGCTTTCTCCTCTTCTGTATCTCAACCACATAGATCTTGATTCTGTCCATACCTCACAGAAATTGTGATTGGAACATTGTCATTCAGAAAACCATTAGTTTTCCAGTCTTCTGGGGCATTCCAAATAAAGTCTTGATACTGATCTTCAATACAATCATGGAGATTTTGTACATCATTGAACTTCATCTCATGAATGACCTTCTCTTGAGTAGTAAATCCACTAGGCCCAAAGACAGAAAGTTA
>JBBPQL010000583.1:0-21523 GCA_038092515.1 Boletus subparvulus | reverse complement strand
GTTTGACCCAATTCCAAAAAAGCAATAACTTGGTTGACTTGATCAGTGGAAAGGAATTTCATGATGAAAGAAGTGGTAAAAGTGATGGTGTTTGGCTGTGTTTACATTATGTTGAACTATTTAAGCATCACATGACCCAATGCTGACATAATATCCCATCACAACATATGAATTCTACATTTCCATATGACAGCAACAAAACTGTTCCAATGACATGGGTGACTTGAAATGGATATATCCCCACCGCCTCTGAGCCAAATCACATGACCCAAGGACCGGCTTGTAGCCAAGGGTTTGTACTTTGTTTGGTCATACCAAAGCTAAGCGACATTCCCACGTGTGGTTGCAGTGCGCTTCGCGCACTGTATTGGAATTAGTTATTGGAACGGTTTTGTTGCTCACTGTATATCCACTCGACTCCATGATGACGGAACAGGGAGTTGCATTTCTCCTCCCATTTTTCTTCTCCTCTCTCTTCTCTCACTCCAAGTTGGAAGTCTTTGTCGTCTTTGTCCTCACCATCACCCTCATCATCAGATTCTACTTCCCCATTGCTCTCCTACCTTCTTGACCCCTCCAGTCTATCATTTCGGACTAACTCGGGCTCACAAGAAAACCCTTTGGCCCTAGCTCAACTGCCGTCAGCTGCTGCCCTTCATCTTGGACCAACGTCCACACCATCTAATATTATTATTCCTCCAATTATTTCTCCTCCTGCACAATCTACTAACACTCAGAATCTTCCTGTCCAAAATCGTCCTATGGCTAACCCCGCCCCTCAGATGCTGCTCCGTGGTACCCAGAATGCTCCGAAGTTTGATGGAAAGACCCTGGCCTTATTGCCGTGCTTCCTCGAGGATGTCGACATACTCGGCACAGTGGCCAGTATCACGGACTTAGAGAAGATCCGTGCCACTATCAGGTATGCTGACCTCAAAGAAGCGGAAGGTTGGGAGCTCCTAGATGAGGTTACCGCTAACCCACCGGACTAGGCGAACTTTGCTCGGGCAGTCAAGAAGTTGTACCCTGGTTGCGAAGGCACCAACCGATACTGTCAGACCGATATCCAATATTTGGTCCAGGAGTTTCGGGCTAAACCGATGCATACTTTAGAAGACCTTGGGGAATATCAGCGCAAGTTTCTGAAGATCGCCCAGATCCTCATCAACAGTCGTAAACTCTCGGACTTAGACCGAGACACATTGTTCCTATCTGGTCTGCCAGCCAATCTTGAGACTCAAGTCCGCCAACGCCTGCTCATCACTGAATCCACCCACCATCCTTCCAACCCTTATCCTATCGCCGACATCATTGAGGCTACTCAATTCCTCCTTACCGGTTCTGCCCTTCATCCTCTTATAGCTGCACCAGCTGCCGGCATGCCTACTGCCCAGCCATACTACCCGGCATGGGCAGCACCAGTTCCCACCCTGGTTGCTCCATGAACCACTACACCTACTGCTGCTTCGGCCGTCAAGCAAGAGCAGATTGACCTCCAACATACCACCCATCGGGACTGCACATTATGCGCTGATCCCTCCCATTTTATGGGGAGTTGCCCCCTTGTAGAAGGCTATATCCAGGCTGGGAAGGCCAGCCGAGGTACCGATGGTCATCTGTACCTTCCGGACAGTCTACGCATTCCGCACGTTCAGGGCACTCGTTGCCTCCACGAATGCTTAGACCGGCTACCTGCCATGGTGCCAGCACCCCCTTCTTCTGTTGTCACTTCTGGCATATTCTCAGTCACCAACTCAACTACTGACGCCATTTTAGACATCGAACCTTCGGTCTTCATGGCTCCTGTTGATCAGGATTCAGACGAAGAGTCGGACCCTGCTTTGGCTGATCCGGATTTTCAGGCGTACATTGCCAACACTTGGGCCGCTTTCCAGGCTGATAGGAAGGACAAAGGGAAGCAAGTCTGATTCGACGGCATTGAGATGCTGGCTCGAAAGACCAGTCGTCCAGATCCTCAGGCTGCGTTGGTGGCTGAGGAAGTTGTCTTGCCAGCGATCGAGGCCATGCGGTCTAAGTTGGTGACTCCTCCAAAAGTCCCTGCTCCAGTAGCAAACAGACCCCTCTCTTCAACGTCACCATCTACCTCTAATCCGTTCCGAACTGATTCCGCTAACACCTCCTCCTTCAACCCCCAAGGACAATTTAGATATTCATTCCCTCTTGAAGATGAGACCGCTCCGAAGCGCCTCTTAGATTGAGTTCTCACAACCACCGTGCCAGTTCTGGTTTGAGAGCTCATCGCAGTGGCTCCTGAAGTCCACAAGCAACTCAAGGACTTATCAACGGCAAAGCGTATCCCTGTCTCCACTAACACTGTACAGGTCAATAAGCTCGCTGGACGTGACCCCGGCGAGGTAGACCAGGCCTTCAGTGATCACGTGCACTGAAGTGACAACGGACTAATTGTGGCACACCACTCAGTGCCGCTTCAGTCTCTTGAAGCAAAGATTGTTGGAACCAGTCAGTCTATCCTCGGAGTCCTTGACTCAGGCTCTGAGATAGTCACCATGCCCAAGCGGGTGTGGGAAGACCTCGGTCTACCGGTTCGGTCGAACCATGTAATGATGATGTCTAACACCAACACCAGTACCGAGTCTACCCTCGGTGTTGTTGAAAATCTCTGCCTGGACTTCAGTGCTGGCAAGATTTGCTTACAGGTGCAGGTAGTCCTGAGAGCTAATTTTGACTTATTGCTCGGATGACCCTTCCATTGTTTACTCAGTGCTTCTACTGAAGACTTTCTGGACAGCTCTCAGACAATCACACTTCGTGACCCCAACTCAGGAAAGGCATACAAGTTACCCACTTGAGCTTGGACCGAAGAATGTCCGCGTTGCTGGCGCGGACTATTCTGTTCTAGCCACTAGTCTGTCATTGAAATGGGTTTTTAGACATTGATGATCCACCGAAAGGTTGGGGAGAGCCCAATTTGAACTATTCTCCCACCTCGTCCGCTTCCTTTTACGTTTTGGCATCATTAGACCGAGGGCTGCTCTCGGCCCTGAACCTATCTCACTATGTGCCATCCTTGGCATATCTGTTTCTCTCTTCTACTCAATCGGTTCTCTCTCCATCTCATGTTTCTGCCCTTCTTGATACCTATTCCTTTGATTTTACTTCTCACTCACTCGCTTACAAGCCCGTAGCCAAAAAGGTCCGGCCGGTACTGGCTCCTCTTGAGGAGGAGTACCATGTACTCTGCCAGTTACCTGATGACCCTCTGGCTGGTCTTATAACCTTACCAACTAACCCCCCGGACTTCGTTCCCAGACAAAGATTCACACAGGAACACGCTGATGTGCTTGACCTCGACCCAGCCCAATGGCTGTGGCCTGAAGAGGTCAAGCTAGTCCGGTGGATGGTTCTCAATCATGAGACCACTTTTGGATGGACCGCTACCGAACATGGCTGATTAGACGATCAGTATTTTCCACCGGTCAAGATACCTACCATTCCCCATACACCATGGATACTCCGAAACATTCCTATCCTGCCTTCATCCTGGGATCAAGCCATACAGATTATCAAAGACCGTATCGCCTCTGGTGTGTACGAACCATCCACCGCAGCATACCAGTCCTGCTGGTTCTGTGTGCTCAAACAGGACAGTAAGATGCTTCGGCTCGTGCATGACCTTCAGCCCCTCAACGCTGTCACCATCCAGGATTCTTCAGTCCCTCCCTTCATAGAGCACCTAGCCGAGTCGTTCAGTGGGTACGTGGTCTATGGCATGATGGACTTATTCGCTGGATATGACCAATATCCGTTACACGTGGACTCCCAGGATATGACTACGTTTAATAGTCTGCTTGGACCGCATCATCTTACCACTCTACCGATGGGACATACTAATGCTGTCCAGATCTACCAGGCCAATCAACATGGCATTCATTCTAGGACAAGCTACCACACCACACCATGCTGTTCATCAATGACTTGCCGGTGAAGTCTGAGATGTCCCAGTACCAAAGACCGGACAGCTCGTACAAGACGATACCGGAGAACCTGGGTATCAGGTTATTTATCTGGAAACATCTCACCATTGTCCACAGAATTCTCCAACACCTCCAAAACGTTAACGCAACTGTTTCGACTAAGAAATTCGTCCTTGCTGCTCCGGACACCACCATTGTTGGTCACAAGTGCACCTCCAAAGGTTGGGTTCCACATAAGGCTAAAATCCAGAAGATCAGGGATTGGCCGGAATGCGAGAATCTTACGCAAGTTCGCGGGTTCTTAGGGACCTGCGGTGTGCTTCGGATTTTTATTCAAAATTTCGCTGCTATCGCTAGACTGCTAGTCGGACTGACACGAAAGGGGATCCCCTTTGAGTGGGGTGATGCCCAGCATGCTGCAATGATTCGTCTGAAGGACGAAATCATTCAGTCCCCGGTGCTCCAGCGCTTGGACTACAAGTCCAGCCGAGAGGTTGTGCTCGCTGTAGACACCTCGGTCATCGCAGTCGGCTTCATTCTGTCACAGGAAGGGGAGGATGGCAAGCGCTATCCAAACTGCTTTGGCTCTATCAGCCTCATGAGCGTAGAAAGCCGGTATTCCCAGGCTAAGCTTGAGCTGTACAGACTGTTCCACTCTCTCTGAGCAGTCTGGGTATTCATCTTTGGAGTCACTAACCTTGTTGTAGAAATGGATGCCAAATACGTCAAAGGCATGATTAACAACTCTAATATGCAGCCGAATGTGACCATCAATCGGTGGATTGCCGGTATACTATTATTTCATTTTGAACTTTGTCACATTTCTGCAGACCAACACACCGGTCCTGACGGACTGTTGCGTCAGCCACCCTCGGATGATGATCCTCCCGATATGGATGATTTCGAGGATTGGTTGGACAATTCTTACTCCTTTTGCGTTACCTTACTCAATGATCGGTTATTGCCTTCCTCTACCACGCCATGCTCTGCACATTTGGGGTTTCGTTTCCCTTGCCTACTGCCCTCCGTCCCCTCGGTGTTGGGTCGCTTTCTCCTTTTACCCATTCTCCCGCTGATCTTTGTTCAGTCATATTCTTTTGTCCTTCACTCCTCCGCTTCCAAGCCCGTCGCCGAGCAGGACTCTCCCACTATACCTCGGTCTACCAAGGCCATCGCTAGAGAAGCCCAGATTCACTTGATCCGAGGCTTTCTCGAGAATTGTGCTTGACCGGCTGACCTTTCTGACACAGAGTTTCACTCATTCGTCAACTCAGTGATGAAATTCTTTCTCCTCCATGGCAGCCTATGGCACTGAGAACTGCATGGTTGCCACCAGTTGGTAGTACCTGAACACCGGCATTTCGGACTAATCAAGGAGGCTCACGATGACCTCGGGCACAAAGGTGTCTTTACAGTCCGGACGTGGCTTCTACTCCACTTCTGGTGGCCGATGCTGGTCGAAGATGTCAAGTGGTTCGTCCGGACCTGCCACGAGTGCCAAATTCGCCAGACTCGTTGATTACATATTCCTCCTACCGTGCCGGTTATCGGTGGCTTGTTTCGCAAGGTCCACCTAGACATGATGGTGATGCCTCGGTCTGCTGGTTATCGGTATATTGTTCAAGCTCGCTGTGCGTTGACCACTTACCCCAAGTGGTGGATGCTGTGTTCCGAGAACACCTCTGCCCTTGCTTCCTTTATTTTTGAAGATATTCTCTGTTGTTGGGGCGCTTTGGCCAAGATTGTCACTGACAATGGCCCAGCCTTTGTTCAGGCTCTCGATGTCCTCGCCAACTGATACAATATTCGGCATATACACATCTCCCCCTATAACTCCCAGGCTAATGGTGTGGTCGAGTGGCGTCACCTTGATGTCCAGGAGGCCATCACCAAAAGCACCCTGGGGGGGAGTTCCACTGGCATACTGCCGCTCACTCGGTCTTTTGGGCCGAGCACATGACTGTGCTTCAGTCTACCGGTTTGTCTCCATACTTTATGGTTCACGGCGTCGAGCCATTATTCCCTTTTGATCTTGCCGAAGCAACATTTCTTGTTCCTCCTCCAGATACCGAACCCCTCTCCTCATCCCGACTGATTGCTTGGAGAGCCCAACAGCTCCAAAAGCATCAGGAGGACCTGGAGTCAATCCGTGAGCGTGTCCTAAAGGCTCAGTTCGAGTCTGTCAAGCACTTTGAGGCCGCTTTCAAGAACCAGATCAAGGACTTCAACTTTCGGGCAGGCAGCCTGGTCTTAGTCCGAAATACCCGAATTGAGAAGGAGCTTAACCGAAAGACAAAGCCTCGGTACTTAGGTCCTATGGTGGTCCTTTGCTGGACTACCGGCGGGTCATACCTACTGGCGGAGTTGGACAGAGTGGTATCCAGATTGCGCTACACTGCCTTTTGGCTTATCCCCTACTATTCTCGCCTTTCATCTGTTATTCGTATCACTGAGCTCACAGATATGGATAATGAAAACCTGGATAAGCTGGCAGGAGAAGATGTGGAAGAGCCCGACGAAGAAGACTGAGACTCTTATGAGTCAGACTAGTCCGGGCACACATCACCGAAGACCGACGCTCATAATTTTTCCTCATACTATAATCTCTGTTCCACCCCAGGATTAGACCGGTGACTCTCATATACCTCTTATATCTTCCACTAAAAAACTGTCACCACAGACAGTCCACATCCCTTCTACTATATACCAAAAGCCAGACATCAAAATATCTCGTTTCTCCCTCTCATCTCCTACTCCATAGGTCTCTCCAAAAACCCATACCAAACACCTTCCCTTTCTAATGTGTGACGGGACACACGCCCATTTATACCTCATAGACCAAACATACCAAACACCGACACTTAGACCGAATGAAGACCAGTAGGCATAGAAGCGGAAAGCAGATCAAAGAACACAAGATGGGCGGTACCCCACACACCGGACGTTGATTTCGTTTAACCTTGCTCATTCGACCCCCATTTTATGATGTTTCATCCCTTATTCCTTGTTTTTCTCTCTTTTTCTTTTTCACACCAATATACCGAAACCCAATTCATTTAAAGCATACATTACATTTTTCGACACAGACTAGCGGAGGATGGAGGGGAGGAAACTGTCTACAGGTCCATGTCCTTGAGGGCCTCTACTATCTCGCTCATCTCTGACATAACCACCGCATGCTCGACCTCCAGCTCCTTCACCTTTGCCTGGATCTGGAAGAGCTGGAAGTGGAGGTGGTTGAGATGGTGCGCCAGCACGTCCTGGGTTTTCCTTGCCTCCAACTTGCCGCCAGTCTTCTTTGGCACCGCACGCACCGTCCCCTTCAATTGGGCCGGGATTATCTCCCCCTCATCCTCACTCTCCTCGTCGACCTTGATGGGTGAGGCAGCCCGTTTGCTGGGGCCGGCCTTGGCCTTGGCCAAACCATCCTCCCGCCTGTTGAACTGGTGAGTCAGGGATGGGAAGACTGAGATGGCTGACCTACTTTTCGTCGTCTCGACGACGCCCGCCGCTGCCGCCCAGCTCCCCGCTGCTTCGGTGGGCTTCCTATGCCTGTGCCGCCCTTGCGCCAAGCTGCAGCGCAGCTTGGCCGACTTGCATCGGGGGCAAGCCACGCTGGTCCCATACATGCACTCGGCTGCAACCCCCGCCTTCTTGCAGGCGCTGAGACCTTCCGCTTGACGGTGGTGGACTTGGCCACCACGCCCTCCTTGTCCTGTTCCTGAACCCTCTGGAAGTCCGTTAGCCCGGTTTGACAGACCGAGGAAGTTGCTACTCACCTTCCATGCCGATGAGGCGACCAACACCGCCTCGGATGATGACCCCCCCCTCGTCTCAACGGCGGGTACCACTGCCTGCTCCACCTGCTCCACCTCCATCGCTGACGCTTGGGATGCCAGCCTCATCGCCATTCTCCCCACCCACTCGGCCTGCGCGTGCTCAGCCTCCACAACCACGACCGCGAATTGGTCGTCGATGTTGGTGTCAATGCCGAGCTTGTCGGCCTCGCGACAGTGTCTCTCCCACGTGTCCTACCCGCACTTTGTATCAGCTACCGCTATCGTTGAATATGCGGGGCTTACCATTGCTTTACCAAAAGCCTCCACCCAGATCTCCTGGTCTTCGGCCAGTTCATCCTTATCGTCAGGTACTGACCTTGCGAGTCCGTCGAGCTGTTTGGTGGCTTGACGGAAGCTGCACTGAGCATTGAGGCACAGGAGGGAGCCGGCGTCAGTCATGGCACGGAATTTGTTGAGGCGAGACTGGAATTGCAACATGATGGTAAGAGGGTGAGAAGTGAGGAAGAAAAAGGTGATGCATGTCAGACTATATACCTGGTCACACGCTTTCGGACTCTGCATTGTTCTCTTCTCAGCATGGATCCTTTTCTGACTGGGGACAGTCAGAAGCCAAGTCCCCCACGGATGTAGAGACTCATACATCTCTGTGCTTATATTCCACCCCTTTTACCTTTCACCCAACTGCCTTACTGTTATCCATTCGCTCCGAACTCCTTTCTAGTTGCTAAGACCAGCCTCGGTTTATGTATACTGGACCATGCTGAGCGCGTCTGGACTATTCGGTGTATATTGTTAGTACATTACAGCTTCACTTTCTATCGGTACCATCAGCCCCCGGTTGGTCTCTCCAGTGCTGAAAGCACCTGGTTAGACATCGGTCTTGGGCCTGGTACCTGACCCCTTTTACTCGTTGCCTTTGGACTTGACAGCTATCTTGAGTTTGACAGTCTTGGGTATACCTGGACTATAAAGCCTTGTACTTAGGAATTGAAACACACTTTTGGTTGGATTCATGAACTGTTTGAACTACTTGTCCCTCGTACCGTTCACCGTCTACCGCACCATTCACCGTCACCATCACCATATTCCGCTCTCATCCCCTTCGTCTTGTGCTCCTCAGACTTCCGGTCTCGCACTCTGGTCGCTCCCCGGACTATCCTCTGCACTTTATCCTTCGGCTTTGGACTTCCTTCCGACTCCTCCCTTACCTTGAGTCCCTTTAGGGGCGAAATATCTCGCCTCGCCTCTTCCCTTTGACGGCCCAGGGCTAGTGTGTCTTACACCCTTAGTCCTCCCAGCCATTCTATCATCTTTCCAGCATTCAAACAAGTTCAATGCACTGAAGCAAATGTTACTCACAAACCAGAGGATGGATAAACTAGCTGCCTTGCTAGTTGATTTTACTGCCTGTGTAATGCTCATAGAACCTTCCATACTGTCCCATCTCCGATATTGTGGTAAGTGAGACATCTACTTTTAATGTATTGTTATTTAAATGAAGTATCATGATGACAGAAAAGCAACTTGACGTGGATGGCGATGAAGCCACACACAGTAACCATGGTTCTGGTGCTGGTGGCATGCAAACTATCAATTCAAGCAATGTCAATCAGCAGGCTCCGTGACGAAGGAGAAGAGAGTGATGACGAAGGAGGTGCAGTGAAGGGAGAACAGGTGTTCTGTGATGTTCGGCTGGCCAAGACGATCCGTGAGTGCATCTTCCCTACCAACAAGTCTATTCTGAAACATTGTGAAGAGCATTGTCATGCTTGAACCATTCCAGATCTCACCACAGAGCTCAACATTCCTGACCTTCCAAACCTCATTTGCCATTTTCTCCATGATCAGCTACACCCAAATGGGCATCAATCCTCTGCTGATGTGCCACTGTGGCGAATGCCAGTTTACAGGGGATGTTTGAATGTCTTTCACTCTGCCATGGCCACCTTTTTCACACCAAGTGACCCAAGTGGAATTGGAGGTATGCATCATGAACACATACAAGCAACTCCACCATGGCGACATGGAGCTGCTCGTTACAACACCATACTTGTTGACACAGATAACAGCCCTGACAGCATCAATGGCATGGAATTTGCCTGGGTCCTCTGGGTTTTTTTTTTTTTTTTCCTTTCCATTCCTCAACAAAACCTACCCCTGTGTGCTTGTCCACTGGTACAAGCACATTGGCTCTCAGCCAGACAATGCTACTGGGCTTTGGATGGTACACCCCTCAACCGAAGCTGAATCACATGAATTATCTGTCATTCATCTTGACTCTGTTTTCCATGCTGTACACTTATTACCTATGTTTGGCAACCCAAATCCCATTCACCCCATGGTTAATTTTGATACCTTCCTTGACACTTTCAAAGGGTACTATGTGAGCAAGTTTGCTGATCATCACTTATTCAAAATTTTGTCTTGAACTTTTACTTTATGAGTGTCTTGATTTCCTGTAGTACATGCCCTTTGCCGATTGTCACCCTTGTCTTCCTCGTCCTGCGCTCGCACTATGCCTGCCTCCCGGATAGTGTTGCCCATATCTGCCCTCTACACTCCCCTCAAGCACCGCAGGGATCTCTTTCTAATCCTCTATGAGCCAGTCACATGTAAGACCCCATGTTGTGCCATTCTTAATCCTTTTGGTATGTACCTCATTATTCGCCCTTCCTCCCTTTCTCCCATCATCCCCTTGCAGCCAAATTGACATCCACGGAAGACTCTGTGCATGTCTCTTCTGTCTCTTCTGCAACGCTTTCCCCCACACTACAAGGACATCTCAAACACAAACCTGCCTGCCAAACTGTTCCAAAAATACACCATCATCAAGTACACCCATCCAGTCCAGGTGCACCTCATCTTCCTTTTCGTTGTCGATACTGCCTGTCTTGATGAAGAGGATCTCAAAGCCCTCTGGGATGCCCTCATCATCAGCCTCAGTTTACTCTCATCCTACACCCTTGTTGGTCCTATCATGTACGGCACCATGGTATGTCCTGCCCCCCACTTACCCTTGTTGTTGCTCATATCCATCCAGACTCAAGTCCATGAAATTGACTATGCCGAATGTAGCAAGTCCTATGTCTTTTGTGGTGGTAAGGAGTATACTCCCAAGCAAATCCAGCACATGCTTGACCTCAGCGCAACGACTTGTGCTGCTCTGTTGTAAAGATGATAGAACAGCTGGGAGGACTAAGGGTGTAAGACACACTAGCCCTGCGCCGTCAAAGGGAAGTGGCGAGGCGAGATATTTCGCCCCTAAAGGGACTCAAGGTAAGGGAGGAGTCGGAAGGAAGTCCAAAGCCGAAGGATAAAGTGCAGAGGATAGTCTGGGGAGTGACCGGACCGCAAGACCGGAAGTCCGAGGGGTACAAGATGAAGGGGACGAGAGCGGAATATGGTGACAGTGACGGTGAACGGTGCAGTAGGCCGTGAACGGTATGAGGGACAAGTGGTTCAAACAGTTCATGAATCCAACCAAAAGTGTGTTTCAATTCCTAAGTACAAGGCTTTATAGTCCGGGTATACCTGAGACTGTCAAACTCAAGATAGCTGTCAAGTCCAAAGGGAACGAGTAAAAGGGGTCAGGTACCGGGCCCGAGACTGATGTCTCTAACCGGATGCTTTCGGCACCAGAAAGACCGATCGGAGGCTGATGGTACCAATAGAACGTGAAGTGGTAACGTACTAACAATGTAAACTGAGTAGTCCAGACGTGCTCGGCATGGTCCAGTATAAACCGAGACCGGTCTTAGCAACTAAAAAGGAGTTCAGAGCACTAAAAAGGAGTTCAGAGCGAAGGGATAACAGTAAGGCAGTTGGGTGAAAGGTAAAAGGGGTGGAATATAAGCACAGAGACGTACGAGTCTCTACACTATGTCCTGGTCAGCCAATGCCACAACTGGCTTTTAGTGCTGCTTGTTTCCTCCACCCGTTCAACAGTGTGAGTTCCAGTTGACCAGCATTCATTGGTCTTATCATGTATGGCACCATGGTACGTCCCACCCTCCACTTACCCTTGTTGTTGCTCATATCCATCCAGACTCAAGTCCACAAAATCAACTATGCTGAATGTAGCAAGTCCTATATCTTTTGTGGTGGTAAGGAGTATACTCCAAAACAAATCCAGGACATGCTCAGCCCCAGCACAATGACTTGTGCTACTCCGCATCCTGGTCAGCCAATGCCACAACAGGCTTTTGGTGCCGCTTGTTTCCTCCTACCCATTCAACAGTGTGAGTTCCAGTTGACCAGCATTCTTGAAACCCTTGCATGTGGCTAATGACAAGTGTCCTCTTCGCTGCACTGGTATAGCTATCAATGTTGCTGATGGCTTGTTGGAGGTCAGCCTGCTCTTTGTCTCACCACTCATTGCTTATTAAAACCCTACTAGGCCACATACTATCCTAACATGGGTGCTTGCATCATGCTCTTCGCCAGTGATCCCACTACTGAGAGTCCTGGTATGGTGGTGAGCAATAAGCTGAAAGAACCAATCTGTTCGCATCACAATATCGAGTGCGATAGCGTAAAGCACTACAAGTGCTCTGTCAAGATAAATGTGTTCGCTTTCCAGTTACATCACCTGTGTCACTCAGCTTTATCCATAGTTCTATAGAGTGTCAAACAACAGCTACATTGCCGATTTGTTTGCTGGTTGTCTGGATTGAGTCAGTATTTTGGAAATGAAGTTGTTGCCCAATTCGACCAGTGGCATCATTGTTCTCTCTGATTCATTTTCCACCTTAATTTTCAAGCAAAGTTTCCTTCATGCATTCAACAAAGATGACCAAGATTTCCTACAGATGGGTTTCAATGCCACCTTTGACGTCCAGGTACTTGGTTTTTCGCTTCATTTATTCTGTCCTATGATCTCAGGTACCACCATAGACTACCAGGGAACTCAGGGTTTCTGGCTTGATCGGGCATGCTATATCTGCTTGCAAAAAGTCAGATTGTGTGGGCGAGACCGAGATTGGTATTGGTCAAACTTCAGTATGGAAGTTGAACCATGTCACCCCTCGAACGTCCGTCGCAGGGTCCTTCAAAGTCAGCACACTTGCTGGTCAGGCTCTTCAACCCGGTTCACATGGTCTTGTCCAATTCGTCACTCACTATTAACATTCGTCTGGTCAGCAGTGCCTGCGGGTGACAACCATCACACATAACTTTGCAGAAGTGGGATCATCAAGCATTGCTGCTTCATTTAATCAGGAAGCAGCTGCCGTGCTGATGGCCAGAACAGTGGTCTTCAAGGCCAAGATTGGTGATTCATTGGATGTGTTGAGATGGTTGGATCACATGCCCATCTGGTTGTGTCAAAAGTTTGCAGACTATAGGAAGGAAGACCCAGTGAGCTTTAGGTTGACGGACAACATTAGCATTTACCCACAATTTATGTTCCATTTGAGGTGGGGTCAGTTTTTGCAGGTGTTTAACAACAGTCCAGACAAGCCCGTGTTTTACAGGTAAGTGATGCCTGCTCTTCATTGCTTCATGAATGGATGCTCACATTGTTCATCTTGCAGACATACTAGTATCCTGAATGAAGATGTCAACAATTCCTTGATCACAATCCAACCGACACTCGTGTCATACACCTTTGATGTTCCCCCACAAGCTGTTTTACTCAACAGCATCTTGATCAAACCTGATGTCATCCTTCTTCTTGACACCTTCTTTCACATCCTCATCTTCCATGGCGAAACCATCACCCAATGGCTCAAAGCAGGCTACCAAGACCAAGAAGGCTACAAAAACTTCAAAGAACTCCTCAAATTGCTGGTTGCCAGCACCTACTAAGACCTCATGGACTGATTCCTGATCCCATGGTATCTGCCCCCTCACTTTCCTCCACTGGCAGTGATTCAAGGCTTAGTTTCCGACCATTCAGGAATCATCAGATCATCCCTTGTTTATCTCTGAGTGACGATTTCCTGTACTATGTGCCCTTCACTAATTCTTACCCTCATTTTTGAGGCTCCACTGGCAGCGACTCAAGGCTCGGTTTCTGACCATTCAGGGATCATTGGATCATTGAACAACTCAAGGTCATCACCAACCTTGCATGCCCATCCAGTTACCCTCGTTCCTGCGCTCATGCCGTGCTCGCCCATGTGCTCACCCTCACTGTTCCTGTGCTCACACCATGCTTGCCCCCCATCGCCATTTTTGCCCAGGCCCATGCACTCACCCTTGCTGTTCATCCTCGCCCCCACAGTTGTGTTCACCCACACATTTACCCTTGTCAACACAGTCAACATTCCCTTATTTATAAAAGCATCTTAACTGTCCGTGAAATATTTTGTTTGTCTTAATCAATTTACACACCGTGGTTACTCCGATGACTTGAGATGACTTAGACAACAGTAATAAAATTTTATTAAGACTAATTAAGAAAGAGGATAAGCTGGCTATCTGGTTTAATTGTCTTGGGCAAACTTAACTGTCTAAGGATATTTAAGTCATCATTAAACAAATTGAGGTTTTCCTGATGTTGGAATGCTTGGAAAGACAGCCTCTGATTTTGTTAAACAGAGAGGTGATTGCTTTTGTGCCCCTCTTGAATACTTCTTTTACAGACTTAATAGATGAGGAAGAAGAAGGCGCAGATGATTATTGTGAGGGTAGTGACTGAAACAAAGCATCATTAGACTGTTCGAAGTGGTCCATACTGCCAGC
Source organism: Boletus subparvulus (assembly GCA_038092515.1). Classification (NCBI taxonomy): domain Eukaryota; kingdom Fungi; phylum Basidiomycota; class Agaricomycetes; order Boletales; family Boletaceae; genus Boletus; species Boletus subparvulus. The sequence continues at coordinate 7,083 of JBBPQL010000583.1, read as the reverse complement.
TCACCAAGATTCAAGTTTCCACCAATACTTTATAAAGTTGAATTCAAAGATCCGAATGGCAGTGTCCAATAATATATAGTGGCCCATGCTGCTCAAAGTTGAACTCAAAGGCTGGAACTCAATCCAACCTGCCAAGCTGATGATTTGATATCGGAACCTCCATGTTCCGTGTGCTAGCTGGCAGGGCCACCATGACAGCCAGTCAGCCCAGGTGGGCATATTATTAGGGGCTAACCCGTCATGAACCCATACACCATGACAGTGAAATGATGTAAAGTCGGCTGGATGGAACTAGGAGTGGAAACCCACTAGTCCTGGGCCGACGAAGTGGTGGGGGACAAGTGTGTTTTCCCCAAAAGGGACTCTGGACATGAGGAGAGTGAAATGGAGAAGTTGAGGGCTGGGCCTGATAAGAACAGCTGAGAGGCCAATGCAAGACCGGTCAGTGACCGAGTCAGATAGCCTGGAGGACCAGGTGAGGGTGCCAAATGCAGAAAAAGCATTAAGGGGCGTTGAGTTGGTGTTGGTGAGCAGTGCGGTGAATGGTGACAGTGATTTGACTGTGGTTCAAGCGGTTCGTGAATCCAACCAAAAGTATTTTCTAACTACTGAGTACAGCGCTTTATAGTCTGGGAATTCCTGGGACTGTCAGACACTAAGCAAAGTGATGTAAGCTAAAGAGGATATATCAAATATGAAACACTTCAAGTATTTGTGCCTAATGAGTCACCAGTAAGTCCGATAATACTGACCAGTGCTCGGTGGAAGGAAAAGGAGATATGGTGAAGTCCGCTGTATGGTCTAATAAATACTGCTATATTGGAAAGGAATAAAGCGCAGGAGAGAAAGGTGAATGTTTAAACAGGAAGAGTAATTACTGGTCACAACCAGTATACTCCAAATAAGCTGGCGTAGTCCGGTATCGGTAGTATATGATAGGAAGCTCGGAATAGGGAAGGTCATGATAAGAATGGCTCAGAAGTAGGGGAAAGTCTGGATACCGACCTAGAGACGTACTGATCTCTACATCCGCTGGGGGCTCAGCTTCTGACTGTCCCCAGTTAGGTAACCGTGCCATGTCAGACTGGTGACAATGCGGAGTTTGAACTTGGGGTATATAGTCCGACGTGCATTGCTCCTTCAGGCTTCTCTCCTTCTCCATCTACCACCATGTTGCAATTCTGCTCCCACCTTGACAAATACCGCAACCTTTCCAATGCTGGCACCACCCATCGCCATGCGACCCGCCAGGCTTTCAAGATCGAGACCGAAGCACTAGAGTCCATGGCTCAGGTGGTACTGGACGACAGGGACAACCTGGTAGAGGGGCAGAACCAATGGATGGAGGCATTTCAGTCCAGAATGGTGCATATCTGAGCATCTGTCGTCGACCAGGCTAACATGTTACCCACAGGAGTCCTGGGAGTCGAGCAGGTGCATGGCGGATGAGCTTGGCCTCGACACCGAGCTGGAAGACGAGGTCACCACCATCATCACGGACGCAGAGCATGTACTGGACGAGTGGACCAAGAGGAGAAATATGCCACCACCATTGGAGGAGTTGCCTCTTGGAGCTCAAGATGCAGCGATGGATGTGGAGGAGGCTGAGCGAGCAGTGGTACCGGCAGCGGAGGGTAGGGGAGTGTCATCCGAGGTGCGGTTGGTCGTGTCCTCCATGCGCAAGGTAAGTGGTATCGTCCCTCTGCAGTTGCTCAGACTGATCATGGGCTAGCGGGGGCAAGCCCCTGAAGATGAGGACACTGGCGGTGATGCCGGCCTGACCAAGAGGAAGGTGGGGCCACTGGCCTGTTATGTTGGCTGAGAGAATGTGTGCGATGCTTGTAAGAACGCAGGCCGCATGGACACATGTGCATATGGGACCGGCGTGGTGTGCACCAACTGTCAACACACCAAGACCAGGTGCAGCCATGCACAGGGGTGACGCGGGCCATGGAGCATGGAGATGGAGCATGGGGCCGAGGTGCACAAGGGTGAGTCACTGGTTCAGCTCTATGAGCTACTACTGACTGACTTCACAGGTGGATGACCAGTACGGGCTTCGGCCAAGGCAGGCTCGAGCAAGTGGCAACCCTCTCCCATCGAGCTGGACGAGAAGGAGTCTGAAGAGGAGCCAGTTGTGAGTAAGAAGGGGAAGGGCCACCAAGCCTCAAGGAAGGTAGTCGGCAAGTCCTCGGTGCAGCAGTAGTGGGACCAGCTGGCTCGGCAACCTAACCTCCTCCATTCCCAGTTGTTTCAGATTCGCGTCAACATCAAGGCCCTGGAAGTCAAACACCAGGAGGTGATGGAGGAGTTGAGCGATGTGGTCCTCGGGCTCAAGGACCTGGACCTTTAGTGCATCTAGGTAGCACTTCTTCGTTGTCTGGCCTGGTCGTGTCTCTTTTCTTTGTACAATGTACTGTCAATGAACTGTGTCTCCAGTCTTCTGGTGTGGTAAGAAAGGAAAATAAAAAAGGAAGGCAAACAAATCTAAGTATAGTGATAAGCGAAAGAAGGGAGAGGAAAGAATAAAGGGGAAATTGATCTCTGGAGGTATTGCATGGGGTTCTGCCCAACTTGTCTTCTTCAGTCATCTGTCTTTGTCTTTTCCTACCAGCCTTACTTGGTCTATCCTTCAGTCTTCAATGGGGTGGTCTATAGTCTGTAAAAGTGTGCATGTCTTGGTGTGCATGTGAAAGGGAAGGTGATTTAGTGGGGTATCTGATGAGACACAGGAGAGAGAAATATAAGAGAGGGTGGTCTTTGTTACGTGTATACTTTTTATGATTATCATTGTTTCCTTGGCTTCCGATCTATAGTAAGCAGGCTGTATGTGATGGTGGTCTTTTTCTTTGAGCAGAGGAGAGAGAATGTGTGACTTGCCGGACTAATCCTGGGGTAAAACAGAGAATATCATAACATTAGAAACGTAGTCCGGTGTCTGGTAACTGACTATTCCAACTCATAAGAGTCTGGGCTTTCTTCATTGGGCTCATCGACATCTTCCCCTGCCATGCTGTCCAAATCTTCGTCATCCATTCCTGTAAGATCAGCGGTGCGAATAGAAGAGGAGAACCAAGGATAGTAGGGAATAAGTCAAAAAGCAGCATATCGCAATCTGGAGACTGCTCCATCCAACTCGGCCAGTAGGTAGGACCCTCCAGTAGTCCAGTGAAGGACCACCATTGGACCAAGATACTGTGGCTTCATTTTCTGTTTTTGACATGGGTGTTGCAGACTAGGACAAGGCTTCCTGGGTGGAAGTGGAAGTCCTTAATCCAGTTCTTGAAGGCGGCTTCGAAGTGCTTGACAGATTCAAATCTAGCCTTGAAGATGTGCTCTCAGATTAACTCCAGATCCTCCTGATGCTTTTGGAGCTGGCAGGCTCACCAAGCAATCAGTCTGGCTGGAGAGAGTGGTTCGGTATCTGGAGGGGGCACAAGAAATGCCACTTTGACAAGGTCAAATGGAAACAGGGGCTGAACACCATGGACCATAAAATAAGGGGACAGACTGGTAGACTGAAGCACGGTGACGTGTTTGGCGCAAAAGACCAAGTGAGCAGCAGTATGCCAGCGAGACTCCCCCCCGGGAAACTTTTGACAATGGCCTCCCAGACATCGAAATGACGCCATTCAACTATGCTGTTTGCCTGTGAATTGTAGGGGGAGATACGGATGTGCCGGATCTTGTACCGGTCCACAAGCACATCTACAGCTTGTACTGTATACAGGCAGGGCCGTTGTCAGTAACAATCTCAGCTAGAGGATCCCAGTGACAGAGGATGTCTCAAAAATAAAAGATGCAAGGGCAGCTGCATTTTCAGACCACAGCATCTGCCACTTGGGGTAAGCTGTCAGGGAGCAGTGGGCCTGAATAATATACCAGTACCCTGCAGACCGGGGCATGACCATGGTATCCAAGTGTGCTTTGCGGAAAAGACTGCCTATGACCGGTATGGTCAGGGGAATATGCAGGCGTCGGGTCTGCTGAATTTGACACTCATGGAAGGTTTGAATGAACCATTTCACATCGTCGACTAACATCGGCCACCAGAAGCAGAGGAGCAGATGGGTATGGACAGTGAAGACACCCTTGTGCCTGAGGTCATCATGGGCCTCCTTGATCAGTCCATACTGTTGGTGCTCCAGTACCACTAGCTGATGGTGTCCATGCAGTTCGTGGTGCCAGAGGAAATCATGTAGGACAAAGAATTTTGTCGCCGAGTTGATGAAAGATTGGAACTCTGCATCGGAAAGATCAGCAGGATGCAAATGGGTATTGAGGAAGCCCCAGATCAAGCGAATCCGGGCTTCTCTTGCAATGGCCTTTGTAGACCGGGGGATAATGGGAGAGTCCGGTTCCAAATCTGGCTCAACAGAGAACGAGAAAACAGAACTATAGGTAAGGTGGTAACAGGGGGCCGGTGATGGTAAAAGAAGAAGGTCTGGGGTGCGTGGAAACAAAGGAGCACCAGGTATGGCATATGGGCCTGTATGAGGAATAAAAGGCATGGTGATGAAAGGTAAGGTCCGGTCATTGAGTAAAGTAACACAGAAGGAATAGGAATCATCCAACCAATCCTTGAAGTTATCGTCCTCCAGAGGATTGGTATCAACAGGTGGGCAGCGAGACAGCCCATCCAGACCGGTATGTCAATCAGTGGTGATGTGGCGAATCTTGAAGTGAAATAGCAGAATACTGGCGATCCACCGGTTAATGGTTGTGTTTGGCTGCAGGTCAGGGTTGTTTATTATACCCTTGACATATTTGGCATCCATTTCAACTACAAGGTTAGTAACTCCGAAGATGAAAACTTGGACCGCTCGGAGAGACCGAAATAGTCCATACAACTCGAGCTTAGCCTGGGAGTACCGGCTCTCGATGCTCATGAGGCTGATAGAACCAAAACTGTTTGGATAGTGTTTGCCATCCTCACCTTCTTGTGACAAAATGAAACTGACTGCAATGACCAAGGTGTTGACAGCAAGAACTACCTCTTGGCTGGACTCATATCCAAGCGGCGAAGTGCAGGGGACTTAATGATTTTGTCTTTCAGATGATTCATTGCATCACACTGAGCATCTCCCCGTTCAAAGGGGACGCTTTTGCGTGTTAGCCCAACGAGTGGTCTAGCGATTGCCACAAAATTCCAAATAAAAATATGAACCACACTGCAGGTTCCTAGGAACCCACGGACCTGTGTCAAGTTTTCGCACTCCAGCCAATCCCAAATCTTTTGAATTTTTGCTTCGTGGGGCACTCGGCCTTCAAAGGTGCACTTGTGGCCAACAATGGTGGCATCCAGCGCTGCCAGAATGAACTTCTTGGCAGAAACTGTTGTGTTGACATTCTGCAGACGTTGGAGAATCCTGTGAACAACAGTCAGATGATTCCAAATAAACTTCCTTATCCCCAGATTTTCTGAGATTGTCTTGTAGGAGCCATCTGGTCTTTGATGCTGAGTGGTCTTGGTCTTGACTGGAAGGTCATCTATGTATAAATGGCATTGTATGGTGGGGGATCTCATCCTGCAAAATGAACGCCATATCAACTTGATAAATTTGGACTGCGTTAGTGTGTCCCATGGCAGAGTAGTGAGACGATGTGGCCTGAGCGGACTATTGAATGTGGTCATGTCCTAGGAGTCCACATGCAATGGGCACTGGTCGTAACCTGCAAACAGGTCCATCATACTGTAGACCATGTACCCGCCAAACGACTCAGCTAGGTGCTCAACAAAAGGAGGGACAGAGGAGTCCCAAATGGTGACAGCATTGAGGGGTTGGCGGTCGTGGACAAGTCAGAGTGTTTTACCGTCCTGTTTGAGCACACAGAACCAGTGAGACCGGTAAGCTGCGGCAGACAGTTCATACACACTGGAGGCAATGCGGTCCTTGATGATTTGAATGGCCTGGTCCCAGGATAATGGGGGAATGGGGATATTGTGGAGGATCCAGGGGGTGTGAGGTACGGTAGGTATCTTAACTGGTGGGAAGTACCAGTCATCTAGCTGACCCCGCTTGGTCAGGACCCAAGCGAAAGCGGTCTTGTGATTGAGAACTATCCACCAGACTAGCTTCACCTCTTCCAGCCACAGCCATTTGGCGGTGTCAAGGTCAAGCACATTGGCATGTTCCTGTGTGAATCATTTGCCAGGAACGAAGCCTGGGGGGTGAGTTGGTAATGGTATAAGACTGGCAAGGGGATCATCAGGTGACCGGCGCAACACCCGGTACTCCTCCTTGAGAGGAGCCAGGACCGGCCGAACCTTTTTAGCCACCGGCTTGTAGGCCGGCGAATGGAGTATGGGATCAAAATCATATGTAGCGGAAAAAGCCAAAAGGTGAACAGGAGACAAAACTGACTGGGTTGATGAAAGGAAGGTATAAAAAGGGGACGGAGTTGAATGGGGAAAGTCCGGATAACAAGGAGCAGTCCGCTCTACTGCGGATAAAACAGAGCAGGAGGCAAATGAATCAGAAATAATGTTTAAATGGGGCTCTCCCCAACCTCTTGGTGGATCATCGACATCTAAAAACCCATTTCAACAACTGATTGGTGATTGGAGCAAAATAGACCATGCTGGCATTGCGGGCACCCCTCGGTCCAGGCTTGGGTAGGCAGTTTACATATATGCTTTCCCTGAGTTGGGATCTTGAAGGGTAATCGACTGGGATCTGTCCAGAAAGTCCTTGGTAGAGGCACTCAATATGCAATGAAAAGGGTGACCTAGAAATAAATCAAAGTTTGCATGGGGAACCACTTGTACCTGGAGGCAAACCTCGCCTGCACTGAAGTCAAGGTGGAGGTTCTTGACTACTCCAAGGGTAGATTCCGTGCTGGCATTTGCATTAGACATTGTCATAACGTGGTCCGACCGGACTGGTAGTCCGAGGTCTTCCCATACTCGCTTTGGCATCGCAATGATCTCGGAGCCCGAGTCGAGCACTTCAAGAATGGTGCGGCCAGTGTTGAGAATCCTGGTATTTCATATTCAGTTTCTATTCCTGATACCAGATTCTAGAGCGGTCTATGACCTTATCTTTACGCTATTCATATTACTCATCACCAGATAAGCTATCT
>JBBPQL010000582.1:0-21201 GCA_038092515.1 Boletus subparvulus | reverse complement strand
CCTGGACTGCATTGCTGGCCTTTCCAGTAAGGATTCTCTGGACAATAGCACATTTGTTGGTAGGAGAGAGCTTGGAGGGACGGCCACCATGGTGATTTTCTTTGTCTGGCTGGATTTCCTGAAGGACCCTAGCCACAGTGGACTTCCCTATACCAGTTTGGGATGCAATGTTTCAGCAGGAAAGATCAAGAGAAGCAAGAGAGATGATATTATCCCTTTGAGCAGCAGAGAGGTGTTTCATGGTGGGAATGAGGGCATTTATTTGTGATGGCAGGGTTTATATATGCTGTGGATTCATTAATGACATAATGGTGACATAATATAGCCTTTACATAAGGTATGTAGCCATCTTATGGCATTCCAGGGTCTAATATATGTAATGAGAATACAAAGTCAAACAACTGTCCCAATGAGTTGTCATTTTGCTATGGCTGCCATTTCATCAAATCCTAACCGAATCCCTTGATTCCTGCACCCATAGAAAGCCAGGAGTAAGCACTTCATTCCATACACTCATATGCTAGAGCCCAGGTTAGATGCGGTTAGGGGTTATCGACTTTAGTGAAAAACATGCAAACATTGGGACAGTTGTTTGAGCCACTGTATGTGTTGGCCAGGAGCAAGGTTTTCCAAAATACAGTCTCCGACTGAACAGCCGGCCATCAAGCTGGGCTTTAGCCACAGAACAAACTCGAACACACTCAGCTACTTTTGGATTGTGCCAATCCGTTCTGGCTCTTAGTTCTTTGGTTGGAGCTAGAGGTGGAGCGATTAGCGGATTTCACTAGATTGCTGATCACATGGGAGAGGAGAGTGAGAGCGTCTCTAGGAACACTCTTATCTTTTGAGCCGGGGTGGTCTGGGCTGTCAGAGGATGCAGAGTCACGAACTTTCCTATCCAGGAGTTGGGCTCCTGGAGTCGGAGGTTGTAGAGGTTGTGTCTGCAAGGTGGAGCTGAGTGGACGACGAGCGGAGAAATCATGGAATTGGTCGTTGATGGCCGGACGTTGACAATGACTGGCAAAGATACCAAGGGAGGCATGACAAGGGGAGTCAGAGGTGTTCATAGCCGGAGATACCACTTGGTATGAGTGCTGGGGTGATTACACAAGTGAATGAATTGAACAGCAAGTGGAAGTCTGAATATACTGTTAAGGTCATGCAAACTTCTCGTGGGAACTCCGGAAACTCCGGAGTTGGTTGGAGTTGGTTGGGACTTGGCCTTAGCTTATGTACTATGCCCTTGCTGTTAATTGGGTCCCAGAGAAGTGGAGCAGATCGGAGTAACTCGGAGACGTTGGTGATGTTGACGAGCTCAAGATAGATGACAATGATGATGAGGGGACAGACAGGGTTGGACAGAAAGAGTTTGTCTAAGTTGATATTCAGACTGAAGTACATGAGGATAGTAAGTACAGATTATATACTACTGGAGTATACTACAGAGTCCTGAAGCAGAGCAGTGCTCCGGAGGTATGAAGATATGGGGCTGTGGAAATACTGGATTGGAGTAATCTATGAGGCGAGAGGAATGAAGGTAGAGGGACTAAAGGAGATAGTACACTGGATACTAATGGAGATTTACCAAGTTTGGAGGTTTGGAGGTTCAGAGGTGCAGAGGTGCAGAGGTGTGGAGGTGTCCCGGAGGACCGGAGTTGAACAAGGTGAAATTATGGATATGACAGAAACCACACAACTCTGATTAGTATACTTTACAATAGCCTCTTTCCAAGCCCAGCCTCTGTACATACTGTATCACTGATGACCCAGGCCTCTTCTATATCCCGACTCTTACCCTCACTTATTTCCTCTTTCTCTATGTCTGCTGATCCCCCCTTGTTGCCCAGTTCAAAAGAGGTTGAATTTCTTCCTGAGCTGCAGTTCAGTTCCCACCAGGTATTAGCCACCCAACCAACCTCAGTGTCTCATCTATGATCACAAGCCCCCTTTCCTTTCCTTCCTATTTTCCCCATAAGCACAGAGACGTAAGCCCATCTCCAATATTGGCCAAGCTCCATACATCAACTTTCCTGAAGCCCCATTTGAAACCATATGACTCACCAATGAAAATAGCAACAATGGCCAAGGCAACCCCCTAGAACTTCAACCTGCATCGTGCTCGCTTGGACTACCTCTTGAACTGCCAGGACATTAGAGGATATACAATGAGTACATCCTTCAGTGATTTGATGGGCTTCTCAACTGACATCTGATTATCCAGAGCAAAGAGTATTTTGTGGACTCCCTCATCAAAACCCCTCAGTCTGTCCTGAAGTGAGCCACATGTTCAAGCTTGCAGATCACAATTGCATTGCACTCTGGGTTGCACTAAGCTTGGCAGAACTCAAGTCTGTCGAAGAACGATGAAGACTGCTGTTGAGTATACAAGAACAGTGTGAGAAGAATCTCCTTGCTTCTAATGGGAAGCTGGAAATCCTGGAAATCTTGCTGGGCAAGCAGGGGTTAAGTCCTTCTGACATTGTCAGGAACCACCTCTTTTACACCAGTCTGCTTCTCAGGAAGAGCTGCTGGAACTGACCATGGTGGCTGTTACGATCTATCCTTTTTCCTTGTTCTTATCACCTATCTCTTGTCCTTGGCTTCTTACCATTCCTTCAGAACGTCCTCCACCCAGCTTCCTTTCCTACATGCTGTGCATGGTACCACTATTCTGTTCTCATTTACCACATACATATGGACATCTATCTCCTTCATGCATAACCATATGCAGCCTCCTTTCTTTTCTATTGCACAGCCAACCTTTTTCTTTTATCCTCCTTGGCTATTACACTATGAACACTGCTTGGTCTGTGTACAAGGTCCTCACCTATTTAAACATGACAGAAACTCCTGTATTAGTTAACTTTGACCTACTCATTCTTACCTTGAAACCTCTGGATCTCTCAAAGTCCTTGCACTACTTTTGAGTGTGCACTCTTTGTCTCTTCACTGTGAATCCCCCTAAGTAGCTGTTGCTACCAGAAGACACTGTGGAAGTCCCACAACTCCTTGTTCTTGAAGATGCTGTTGTCTTTCTAGGCAAAGATAACTCAGAACTCGTAATGGTTCCCCAGACAATGTATCTTCACCTCCACGGATGGTAGACTATAAGCTAGGGAAACTAGTTCTCCTAGACGACACAACAACCAATATGCTGAGTCAGTTAGTATACTTAGTCTAACCGGTAACGTGGGTGTTCATCAATCTTCAATGATAGTTGAGGGGGACTGATAGAATATGAAAGCCTAAGTCTCTTGTGGCGTCTGGTGTTGATAGGGCTATGCTTAATGGAAGCATACAGAAAGGCTCTAGTCAGTGTTGGGTGGCTGCTAGTAGCTAGAGGTTGGGAGGAGTTCATGTAATTTCACTTAGTCACACAGAATAGGTTATGGTAACTCAATTCTTATTGCACACTAAGGAGATGGCAAATCAGGTGGGGATTAGCACAAATACCACTAACTCGTAGGTTGGGTTTTGGCTAGAGACTGGATTCTTCTATCTCTTATGCCCTGGACTGGATAGGTAGCACTTAGACTAGTAGTATCTGCACTACTGAGATTTGGCTCTAGTAGAGGGTCTCTGTTATGTGAGACATACGCTTGTAGGTCGAGCGGAACCAAGTCGTTTCAAGGGAGGTTCTCACGAAGAGACACAACGTCCTTGATAAGACTAGAGATATGAATGTCGAAGGTCTGGTGTTTCGAAGGTCACAAGCCGAATACTTGTGGACTCAAGTGTATGCTAGATTGCGCAGATCAAGAATAGAGAATATAGTACAAGCGGCAGACTACTTATACTATGTGACACGTAAGCGTAGAACATCATAGAACAAGGGAGAACTGTATGAGTAAAAGAGAACACGTAACCGATATGATAGAATCGGTTAGAAGGCGATGCTGTCCGCAGATAAGAGTCAAAAGAGTAAGCAAGAATGAGTAAAAGGTATCCCCTGTCCGGTAGTAGTGGAAGAAGAATGGTGTAGGGTTAGAGTTCGATAAACGAAGAGTTAGATGAACTCAAAAGGATTAAACAATGAATCCAGTCATAAGAACACATACCGAAAAGGATAGGAGTGCGATGCAAGAAAGAGAACAAGAAGATACCATGAGTAAGGAGACAAATTGTAACATTACCCCCATCGTACAATCGAACCCCAGGTTCGATCAAGACTCCATGAGGCGAATGCCTATCCCAAATTAGAGGAATCCCCAAAGATATGGGTAGCCTGCTCAGGGGAAAGAACATTAAGCGGACAATCGTCAACAACGTGGCCTCCTCGATCACATAGGTTACAAGTTCTAGTGGGACAGAATCTGTCGCTATGTCCCCATCGGCTACATAGGTCGCATTGGGTGGACAAACAAGCAGTTTGAGGGTGTCCAGGAGCGGAGACATGGCAGTGGAAACAGATGTAGAGGGGGTAGTCCTCGCGATAGTGACCTGTGTTAGCACACCGAAAGCACTCGGTGAGGGCGGAAGTGGGGCGACGAGAGATGGGAACGTTGAGGAGGCGGGTAGGAGCAGAGATGATAGGACGATTGTTGCCGAGTCGCACGACAAAAGAGCGGTTGATAGTCACAGCATCGTCGTCAAGGCCGTATTCGGGGTTGACGGTGGTAAGAAAGGAAGAAGTGTCGGATGGGGCTGGTGAAGACAATCGTGCGAGTAGGGACGGAGTGGGAGAGTTGGGAGCAGGGACAGGGAGTGGGGATGAGGGACAGGGAGTGGGGATGAGGGACAGGGAGTGGGGATGAGGGACAGGGAGTGGGGATGAGGGACAGGGAGTGGGGATGCAGATCGATGTGGTGGTAGTTCCGATTGGGCAATGTAATGGTCACGTTGTTCCATAGTCATGGTCAAAAAGATGCGTCGGAAGGTGGGGTAAATAATGGTGGGAGGAACCTGTTCGACAAAAGAGTGAAATCCGTGAAGATGAAGTATCGATAAAATCCTGTCAGGAAGTTGTGCGAGCGACATTCATAAGGGGACGCTGAAGTCTGCTGGTAAGTCATGTGGGGCGGAGAGGGCATGGTATCATTGAGCAGACGAGACATCGTGAAATAGGCGAACCAGCTCTTGGCATATTAAATCTTCATGAAAAAGAGGCAGGTCCTCGATGGCGTGGAGGATGACGGGATTGGTGAGGATGGCGGCGTAGAGCGAATGTGCCGCGAAGATGGGTAAGTAAGTAGGAAATACTCGTTGTAATTGCAGCGGGAAAGTAGAAGATGAAGAAGACAATGAAGAAGAAGATATTAAGGACGAGAGAAACGACATAGTTATCTGGGAAAAGGACAAAGTTCATTCGCTAGGGGGGTACTTCACGAAGAGACACCGCTTCCTAGGAAGGAGAGAGAATGAGAAACTTCAGGTGATGCCGCAAGTTCTTTTGTACTCTTGGAGTACAGTGGGAGCGTGGCGGAGATTAAGTTCAGGTTCCCAGGTATTTTCCGACAAGGGGTATCCTTTCCACGCGGTCAGGTACAATCTATGGCCAGGGGAGCCCTTGTGAGAGACAATGTGATTGACTTTGTATTCTTCTTTGGTGTCAATCAGGTCAGGAGGAGGTCGGGAGAAGGAAGGACCATGTGCTTCGGTCTGTCGATAAGAAGATAGAAGAGTGGCATGGAAGACGTCATGTATCTTCCATGTGGAAGGAAGACAGAGTTTGTATACGAGTGGAGATAGTACCTGGCTAATTTCAAAAGGTCCGTGTTGTTTGGGCGCAAGCTTCCTAGAAGGATAGGGAATTCGGAGATTAGTAGCCTCGAGCCACACCTTATCTCCGACCTTCCATGGTGAGAACTTTTGAGAAGAATGTTCAATCATGATCTGTTGGGCGGATTCATGTGCGGCCAAGGCTTCTTTCCTGGCAGAGTCAAGGGAGGATAGACGACTTTCAAGGGCAGGGATAAAGGTTTTTCCAAGAGGAGGATAGGTGCGAGGATCATATCCAAAGAGAAGAGAGAAGGGAGAGACCTTTGTGGAGCTGTGAGGAACAGAGTTGTGTTGAAATTCGGCAGCAGTGAGGAATTTGGACCATTGGTGAGGATTATTGGTGCAAAAGATATGAAGATAAGTTTCTACTTCTTGATTGGTTCTTTCAGTTTGTCCATCGGTTTGGGGGTGATAAGCGGTGGAGAGGTGGACATCGTATTTAAGAATCCGAGCAAGCTCTCTAGCGAAAGCCGAGGCAAACTGGGGACCACGGTCAGAGATAATGGTGTCATGAAGTCCGAAGTGTTTGAACACATGGTCAAAAAAGAGTTGAGCAATGCCGTTCACGTCGATAGACTTAGAGCAAGAAACTAGTATTACCCCCTTTGTAAGGCCATGGTCGACCACGACCATTAGGGAATCATAGCCCTGGGAAAGGGGGAGATCAGTGATAAGGTCAACAGAGAGCTGTTTGAAGGGAAGCAAAGAGGAGGATGGGATAGGTAAAAGTGGCAGAGTGACAGGGTGCATGCGGGCCTTGTTCTGCTGGCAGACAGCACAGCCAGCAATAAAATTATTGACAAAGACAGAGAGACCTGGCCACCAGAAGTCGTGTTCCACAATGGCCTTTGTACGGAAACGTCCGAGGTGACCCGAGAGGGGGGACAAATGGATGGAATGTAACAAGGAGGAGCGAGCGGGAGGTGGAACGTATGTACATATGGTGTTTGTAGTATAGGTGGCCATTATTGAAGGTCCAGTTGGCAAGTGAAGAGCGTGGAAAGAGGGGAGTGTCATCGGACAGGTTGCGGATGGTGTGAAGTACGAGAGGGTCTGTCGAGGAAGAGGATTGGATGTGCTGGGCGAGAGTAAGGTCGAGGGTGTTAATAACCGTGGGCAGAGGAACAATAGCGACATCAGCGTTGTCAAGAGAGGTGTCAACCTGGTCACGGCGAGATAGGGCGTCGGCAGGGGCAAGCTTTGCGCCAGGAAGGACTTTCCAAACAATATCAAAGTCCTGGAGGAAGAGAGACCAACATGCTTGTCGGCGAGAAAGCTTGCGGGGGTCTTTAATGTAGAACAGGTTCTTGTGGTCAGTGATAATAGTGACCGGGTGAGATGTCCCTTGGACATACTGACACCACTCCGTAAGGGCAAGGATGACTGCAAGGAGTTCGCAGTCATAGATATCATAGTTCCGTTCTGCGGGAAGGAAGGTCCGTGAAAAGTAAGCACAGGGGTGGAGATCGCCATTGGTGTCAGCTTGGAGCAGGATGGCACCAGCCACAAATAAAGAAGCGTCAGTCATGATAGAGAATGGGCGACTAACGTCAGGGATGGACAAGACTGGTCCAGAGGAGAAGGCAGCCTTAAGGGTTTCAAACGCGCGTTGTTGGAGGGAGGTCCAGGCCCATGGTTGATCCTTCCGGGTGAGGAGGTTGAGTGGGGCAACGACGTGGGAGAAGTTGGGGATAAATTTGTGATAAAAGTTCGCAAACCCGAGGAAAGAGTGAACGCCCTTGACGGAAGCGGGGGGTTTCCATTCTTTAATGGCGGAAAGCTTGACAGAATCCATTTTGATCTTTCCCTGACCAATAATCATGCCGAGGAACTCGATGTGGGGTACGTCAAAGGTACATTTGGAAAGCTTAAGGGACAGTCTGTGTTCACAAAGGCGGAGAAGAACTCATCGAGTGCATTCATGGTGAAGTGCGAGGTCACCTTGGGTGTGAATGCCTAAATCGTCCATGTAGATTTTCAGCCAACGTTCAGCGATCATGTCAGCGAAGATGTGGTTCATGAAGGACTGGAAAGTGGGCGGTCCATTGCAAAACCCGAAGAACATGACGGTTGGTTCAAAGAGTCCAAAAGGGGTGATGAATGCTCCTTTCCACTGGTCTTCTTTGTGAATGCGGATGTTGTTGAATCCCCATTGGACGTCGAACTTGGTAAAGATCGTAGAGTCTTTCATGTCATTGATTAATTCGGGAATGAGTGGTAGGGGATATGCATTGCGAATGGTATGGGAGTTAAGATAGCAATAGTCCTGGCAAGGGCGAAGGAAACCGTCCTTCTTTGCAACAAAGAAGAAAGGGGCGGCTTGTGGGGACTTGGATGGGACAATTCTTCCAGTTTTGAGGTGTTCATCAATGAAAGCCTTGCATGCTTCTTGTTCCTTCAGATTAAGGGGATATATCTTAGCAATCTTTGGGACGAAAGATGGCTTAAGATTGATGGTGTGGTCATAAGATCGATGAGGGGAAAGGAGGTTATGGGTCTTTTCAGAGTATACATCGTCTAGGTCTGAACACCAGTCTGGAATCTTTTGATCAGGAATTTTGGCGGCTTGGGCCAATTCAGTGGACAGGGTGATCTTGTTGAGGTGTTCGCAATAAAGATCCGTCTGAGGGAGGTGCTCACGTAGAGACTCATCATCCTCAGATGAATACTGTTGAGAAAAGAGCGAAGAGAGTTCCATGTCAGAGTCGAATCCAAGCCATCGGAGTAGGTACCATTGAGAGGTCAAGTTGTCGTCATTGTTCGGGGCAGAGGACTTGGGGAAAGAAAGAGTATTACTCTTCCAGTCGATGCAAGGGTTCTTTGTCTTTAACCAGGGCATTCCCAGGATGATCTGTGGGCGTCCTAGGCTGACGACCATTAGATCTAGGTCATTGGAGCCGTGAGGTAGAACCATGCGAGTGTGCACCTTCCAGAGGATAGTTCCTTGTCGGTTGGCAGTTCCATCTACGTTGAAAGCGCGGATAGGCTGTGGGAGTTTCTTTAGAGGGAAATTTACGAGGGATAAAAGTCTGAGGTCGATGAAGTTTCTGGTTGCACTGGAGTCAATGAGGGCTGTGGTTTCGACGGTTTGTTGTCCAACGAGTAGCTTGATAGGGAAACGAAGAGTTCGTTCATTGGGGGAGGCTACTAGTACATGAGAAGTAGTAGGAGAAGGCAACATCAAGGTGACTTCTCCATTTAAAAATCCTGAGTAGAGATGACAGAAATTTCTTCCTTTGGTTCTTCGTAACACATTTGGAGTACTTGAAGTATCTCTGTCGCGTTCTTTCCCTGCGTCTTCAAGGAATTAACATAGGTTTCAATGGGCGAAGGGCCCTTAGCGGGGGTAGGAACAGTTGGGGCCTTGGTCTCGGTGGAGCATATAGTCTGTGGACGGGGGTAGGCTCCGGTTGGAGCGCTTCTAGCGTTAGTACATTTATTAGCGCTGTGACCCTTCTTCCTGCAATGGAAGCAGAGTCCTTCTCTAATGCATCTCGCTCGTTCTGTAGGTGTCAACTTAGAGAGTGAAATGGCATTGATGTCCATTGCATTGGGATCATGAGTATTTCTGGGGGAGTGTACGATAGAGGGAAGTCGTCCGCCCTTTAGAGTGAGGATTCGCATCTTCTGGGCATGGAACACCTTGGCTTGTTCAATCCATTTTGCGACAGTGGTAGGGATTGTTGACATGGAGAGGATCATGGTTGCGAGTTGTTGGTCGAGTCTGAGGGAGAACTGATCAATGAGAGTGACATCGTCAGAGATTCCTGCTTTAGAAGCAAGATTCTGGAAGTCAGTAATGTATTTCTGGAATCCGTCATCCATGATCCCATCAGGGCGTTTGAACGACTTCTGGGTGAGCTTGGTGAGTTCGAATCTAGCAGTGGCCTTGGTATCATAGGGGAAGAAGGTGGATTCAAAGTTTAAAGCAAATTTGTCGAAGGTTTTCTCGGTATTGGCGACAGAGGTGTCTGCCATCCTGTCATACCACATTTCTGAGAAAGAGACTCCGCGTTCCTTACTCATCTTGTTGAGGGTGGTCATGACCTTGTCGGTGTCAGAAGTATAGATCAAAGAGTTGATGGAGAAATAGGCCTTCATGGCCTTGATCCATCGTACAGCATTGGTAGGTTCTCCAGAAAAGTCTGTGGGGAGGGCCGCCTTAAGTTCTGTGGTTTTGGTCGACATGGGAGTGACTGGGGTCGCTGGTGGTACTGGGGGTGCGAGGGGTTGCCTGGGTGGTGCTGGGGGAACAGCACTTTGTCTAGGTGGTCTTGGGGTCTGGGGTGTTGATGGCGAAGGTATTATGGTCAAAGGTTCTGGGGAAGATGGTCGGTCTTCCTCGTTGCTGGGGTCACGTAGCCCATAAGCTCGTCGGAGGCCTCTGTAAGAAATGGTTTGAGGTGGTCGGTCCTACTCCTGGATAGGAGGGACAAAAGGAGATTCTTGATCTTTTATTACGCGAGACGTACACTTGTAGGTCGAGTGGAACCAAGTCATCTCAAGGAAGGTGCTCACGAAGAGATGCAATGTCCTTGATAAGACTAGAGAGACTAAGGTCGAAGGTCTGGTGTTTCAAAGGTCACAAACCGAATGCTTGTGGACTCAAGCATACGCTAGATTGCGTAGATCAAGAATAGAGAATACAGTGTAAGCGGCAGACTACTTATACTATGCGACGCGTAAGCATAGAACATCATAGAACAAGGGAGAACTATGTGAGTAAAAGAGAACATGTAACCGATATGATAGAATCGGTTAGAAGGCGAGGCTGTCCACAGATAAGGGTCAAGAGAGTAAGCAAGAATGAGTAAAAAGGTATTCCCTGTCCGGTAGTAGCAGAAGAAGAATGGTGTAGGGTTAGAGTTCGATAAACGAGGAGTTAGACGAACTCAGAAGGATCAAACAATGAATCCAGTCATAAGAACACATACCAAAAAGGATATGAGTACGATGCAAGAAAGAGAACAGGAAGATACCATGAGTAAGGAGACAGATTGTAACAAAAGGGAAGATAAAGGGGAGAGCGAGTTAGAGACGAGCGTTATGTGAAAGAAAAGAAAGAATCACAACACCACCCCAGTGATGATGATGGTGACTGTTGATACCAGCATGTACTGGTAGAGGTTGACTTAACAACACTACATACATACCTGGTGGAATGTTTGATTGAACTGTGTGATTCGAGGTTTAGAGATATATTCAAACTGAGCTATTAAGTTTGTATTATAAAGTGACAGGTAGTGTGTGAAACTTCTACCATACTAGTGTAACTACTATTTCATTCAACACTCCCCCTTGTCTAACATATGGGAGTGTATGTAGACACATACTATATGAAATCAATTGTGAGTTCCTTGTGGAAATGCGAGATTGTGGAACTCCAAACCAAGTTGTGATCTGTACTGCTCGAACTTGATGTGTCCAAGGTTCTTGGTGAACATATCCACAGGGTTGTTGATCCCAGGGATAATGAACAATTCAACTTGTTTGAACACCATTACAGCATCTCATACAAAGTGGTACTTGATGTGAATGTGTTTGGAGCATTGTTCGGTGACTGGATTCTGTGCTATGAAGAGCAAACCTTGGTTATCACCACAGATGGGAATAGGGGCAAGTTTGTACTCAATTTCTTCAAACATCTGTTTGATCCAAACAGCTTGGTGAGAACAATCGCTCAAAGCCATATACTCAGCCTCAGTAGAGGAGAGGGTGGTGGTTTTCTGCAGGTGAGAATTCCAAAGGAAAACTCCATTCACAAGTGTGAGGTAGAAGCCCATTTGTGAGTGACCAGTAATTTTGTCTTGACCCCAGTCAGAGTCAGTACATGCAATGATGTCTTTGCCAGATTCACCATTATAAATGAGTGAGTAATCAGCAGTGCCAAGTAGATATCAGCAAATGTAAAGAGCCTTTTCAAGATGCTCTTTTGATGGATTGGCTGATTGTCATGCTAACTGAGTAACGGCATATGAAATATCAGGCTGTGTGCCAATCATCAGGTAAAGTAACGAGCCAATGACCATTTGAAAGCGTGTTCACATTTCAGGGTTAATGGGGGCATCGTTATTCTCTGGATAATATCCCTGAGGAAGGGGCATATGAGCAGGCTTAGCATTGATCATTCCACAGCACTCAAGTACTTTGTTGAGGGAATTCTGCTGATTAATGTATATGCGGCAACCTTCTCAACATATGTTCATTCAGATGAATTCACATGGTTCCCTGAGATCTCAACATTCCCACTTTTTCATGAAAGCAGCCTTGATCTTTTGTAGATTATAGTGAGTACTATATCTTTTCCTTGCTTGTATACAAATAGGCTGGCATCTGATTTGAGCTGTTCAAAACCTAGCTCTTGCATGGATTTGTCTAGTGCATGCCACCAAGCTAAACCTGCTTGCTTGAGGCCATATATGGTATGTAGAAGTCTGAGTACTTTGCCTTTCATATTGGGTGGCAGAAACCCTTCTGGAAACTCCATGTAAAGTTCTTCATCCAGTTTGCCATATAGATAGGCAGATCTGACATTGAGTCCTAATAAGTGCCAGCCTTCAAGTGCGGTGAGGGTGAACATGCATCACACTGTTTCAAACCATACAACTGGACTAAAGATCTGATCATAGTCGGCGCCTTTGACCTGTGAGAAGCCTTTGACAACTAGGCAGGCTTTCTTTCGACCATCAGTCTTTACATCAAAGACCCAATGATTCTTTATGATCTTGCAATCAATGGGGCGATCAGTGATTTCCCAAACATTGTGTTCTTTTTAGCATTGATAGCTCAGTTTCACAAGCCTTCTGCCAGAGAGCTTGCTCATCTGCGGGTAGTTTCAAAATGTCACGGTACAACCATTCCTGGTAATTGGAAGCATTGGAAGACCCACAAAAGGTATTGCGCGTGAGCACAAGAAGGAGACTAAACTGTCTCCCCCTTCCCTGGTAAGGCGGTCAATATCGTCTTCAGACAGCATTGGTGATGGTGGTAAACCACTGGGGACATTGAGAGTGTCTGGTGCTTGAGGAGGTTCTTCTCCAACTAATTGTTTCCAGGTCAACTCCTGCTCGATTTCCTTGACCTGTTTAGAGGTCTCTGTGCACTCTCCATATATATTTCCAGGATGGAAAGGAGGGTGGTGCTCTCGTTGACTATGCCTAGGTGATAGCAGAGGCAGTCCGAGAGGTTGGGGTCTGGGAATACGAGGGGGTGTGACCAGAGCAGGTGGTTGTGGTGGCAAACTTGGTGTTTGCACTGGTGAAGGAGGTCACACAGGTGGTTGTTGTTGAGACATTATTGAAGACTTCTGAGTCACTTTTGTGCTCATCCATTGTATGGGGTTTGTGTGGTGCATGACTTTCTGGCTTGTATGGCCAAGCCCCAGAGCACATTGGGAAAAGATGCTCATCAAAAATGGCATGCACAGAGGTGTGGAGCAAATTGTTAGGTCGCATGAACAGATAATGATGTTCACTTCCAGCACTCACATTGAGATATATGTACCATGAGCTGTGATTTAGGTTGCAGCTTGCCTTTTCATGTTTCGTCAGGAAGATGCACGTAGTCACCGCATCTGAACACATGAAGATGAGAAACAGATGGTTTCTCCCCCTTAAGTAGTTCCAGTGGTGTTCTCCAATTTAGCCGATTCATTGGCGTCATATTGTACACATGAGCTGCATGGAGAATTGCAAACTCCCAGTATGAGTCAGGTAGACAAGCATGAAGACGCATAGCCTGAGCTTTGTCCATAAATGTCCAAATCAGTCGTTTGGTGCAGCCATTTTGCTGGTGAGTGTACAGTGTGGACTGATGAATGTCTATTCCATTGTCTTTGAGATAATCTCTGAATGCTTTTGATGTAAATTTGCTACCGGCATCAGATCTCGAGCCCTTTACGAGAGTGTTGTATTGTGTTCAGACATTGGAGACAAACTGTTTAGTGGCCATAAAGGCCTGATCTTTGGATCTAAGACAAATGACCCATGCCATAGATGTATAATCGTCATAGTAGATGATCACATATTTATATTTGTGATATGATTCCACCTCAAAAGGCTTAAGGTCTGAATGTATTAGCTCAAATGGCATGGCTGCCCTGCACTCAGTGTGAGGGAACGATTGGTTGGGTTGTTTTCCTAGCTGACAGCCAGGACAGATTGGATCTTGAGAAGGAATTTTTACATCTGGGAAGTCCTTCAAATGCTTTCACACAGCTTTGAGTACATCTTTTGATGGATGCCCATATGGTGATGGAGTAAATCATAATCCACAGAGGCCAGCAAATGTGTGGCTTGTGGTGACATTGTTGGTGCACGTATCCAGAACATATTGTCTTCACCATGTGAATGGAAAGAGAGGATGACTTTCTTAGCACATTTATCATAAAAATCAATGTGGCCAGTGCCAGCATTGATAGTGAGGCAGTTATCTTTGAGCAACGTGCCCATGGATATTAACTTCAAATTACAGGTAGGGGTGTAGATCACTGGCAATAAATGCTGTAGAGACTGGTATGTCTCTGTAGGCATATCCTCCATTTCCCCTACATTTCCCAGAGTCCCCTTTCACTCTAATATCCTCTCCGATGCATCTTTGACGAGCCCAGCCATCTTAGTCTGAAGGTACTCTGGTACTCTGGAGTGTCAGTCTTCTTGGTCTTCTATATCGGAACTATCTGTTTGTCCTTATCTTATCATCGTCCATTCCACTACTTCTCGGTCCCGTCATCCTTCCTTGTCATGTGCCTTCCACGGACTTTGGCAATCTCATCATTGTTTCTCTTTAGGTCCTTTTAACTCTGGACCGATCACATGTGACAGCCGCTATATAAAATGCTCCATTCTGTCTAGACAAATGGTGGCACCTGTCTGTTAATTTCCAATAGTGTATTTTCATTACCCTTTTGGGTTTCATGTCACGGCTAGTAGTTCCTGGTCATAGTTAGAGTCCAAGAATGCTCGGACTATAATACCCATATATAGTATTGAAAATACCAGCTCCCTTTTGGCTCACAATTACCGTCACCATCACCATCTTCAACACTAAACGCAGTAAACTGTCCACTATGTATTTACCATCCCTCTCTTTCATTTCATAGGCCCGAAACCACTCAGACTAATGCTCGCATTCTGCTCAGACGTGTTCTTAAATGCTGAGTACCATCAATCGGACTTCTCCTGAACTTCTCCCTTTCCTTTCAAGTCTCTTTTGGGACGAATCAATTGTACCCACTAACTATTTCTACACTTGCTACAGTCTGTTGTTAGGTTTTATACCCTTAGGAAACCATCACAGCCAGGCAAGGATCTTTAAAACGCACTGATGTGCCTTTGAAGTCAATGATGACAGTACCTTCACCTAGAATGGGTCCTTTTCTGTTCGCGGTCTGCAAGTAGTACAGTTGTGGGTAATCCACATACTCAATGAAGTCATTTTTGTTGAATGTAAAATGGGCAGATGCGCCCAAGTCGAGTAACCACATGTCAGGTGGGAGTTG
The DNA here is from genome assembly GCA_038092515.1 of Boletus subparvulus. NCBI lineage: Eukaryota > Fungi > Basidiomycota > Agaricomycetes > Boletales > Boletaceae > Boletus > Boletus subparvulus. The sequence goes on along the minus strand of JBBPQL010000582.1, from coordinate 5,984 downwards.
GTGATCATGGGCATGTTCTTTTCCCTTATGTGTGGACTTAGTGCAATCATCACAGTGGCAATGCAAGAACGTAGGTCTATTAGTGTCCATGTCACTACCTACTACAGATGAAGAAGTAAATATAGTGTTATTCTGTGGCAAAGTGGATCGTGCATCAGTGTCTGAGAGATGTGAACAAGAAAGTACTGACCAAATGTCCATATTGAAGCCAAACTCCTCTGCTGTCCCAAGGAACTGGTCTTCGTCAAAGATGTCAGCATTGATATATTAATCATCAACATTGAATCCATTTTCAGACCCATTGATATCAATGACTTCTTCGTCATCTTCATCCCAGGTGTGGGTATAAGTCTTCTCTTTTGGAGAAGAGGGTGAAGAGAGAGGCTCACCACCAAATGTGTTGGTGCGATGGTGAGAGGGACCAGCGATTTCGCTTGGGTCCTTGTCAAGGTGCTCCTCCAAATGGGGGTGCTTGTTGGTGGGGATGCCACCAGACCAGTAGAGGTGGCAGTTGGCCATGGGGTTGAGAGTATGAACCGTTTCAATGGTGGGCACGATGCCCAAATGGTGAGCGAGGGAGATCACATTCTTGGTATGAGGAAAGGCCAGTTCCCCATATGGGGTAGAACTGGACCTGTGAGACAGCGCACAAGGGTTGACAGTGGTTTGATACAAGGGCAGTGTGGCAGAAGAGATGATGGGGGCAGAGTGGAAGGCGAAGGAGGCAGCAGGTATCTTGTTGGCATACTGCCTCTTGTGCCGCTCTTGCTGCTTCTGTTCACCAACCTGGGAGCGGTTGCCCCGGCAGCTCTTTCCTTTCCCTTTCCTCTTGTCATCCGGCTTGTCAGATGAGCCTCCAGCCTGTGGCTGTTGCTGCCATGCCATGATGGCGGCATTCTCAATCTTCTGGAGAGAGAGCGAACTGGTCTCATCTTCCTGACCCATATTGAGAAGTTGGGCAATGACAACCATGTACCAAGTACAGTATGCTCCTTGAGGTGAGCAAAGTGGTGGGCAAGCTTGGTGAGGGGTGGTTGTTCTTGGGAATGACAGTGTCCATCATTGCCTTGAACTCCACATAGACGGAGGAGATGGAGATCTTGGAGAACTGGATCTCCAGACCATCCCAGATCTCCTTGGCAGTCTCCTTCGCCTGCCACTTGTCGGCAAGGTGAGTCTCGACCTTGAGGAGAATGTGCCTGAGGGCCTTGTCATTTTTGTCATCCCAGTCATCCTCCCTGGTGGTGCTGTTCTCAGACAAGTCCATAGAATGGGATCCGGTGATCACCCATCAGAGGCTGGATGCACAAAGAAAGTTCTTCATGAGGGGGGCCCAGGCCAGGTAATTGGGGCTGTGGAGCTTGGGAATGGTGGCACTGAGAGAGGTGGAGGTGGAGGTGGGCATATTGAGTTTCTGGTGTGGGGTGAGCATCAGTACTAACCACAATTGTTATAAAAAAGAGAAAACGAAAGGGTGCAAGTAACTTCATGTTCCTGAAATGTTCAGAGCCCTGGACCCAGAGTGACATGGTCTCTTCGTGTTTAACCAGGTGACATTTTTGCATACAGAAGTGTTGACGTGTAGGTGACAGCTAGGTGGGCAGCAGGTACCCTTTCAGGTGACCTGATCCAAGAGGCTCTTATGAGCACTCTGTTCCTAGCCATTACTGTGTTTCCACATTCTGGCGGTCTGGTGTAAAACACACTGGATGTGTCAATGACGTTCCATTCCAATCCTACCGTAAATGCACAGGATGGATAGGCTGGACTCCAGCAAGTTATCGCACAGGAGGTCCTATACATTTGCTAACATCTACAGACGCTAGCGGGGCTCATAACCTGTTGATACCAGCATGTACTGGTAGAGGTTGACTTAACAACACTACATACCTGGTGGAATGTTTGATTGAACTGTGTGGTTCGAGGTGTAGAGATATATTCAAACTCAGCTATTGAGTTTGTATTACATATATAGTGACAGGTAGTGTGTGAAACTTCTACCATACTAGTGTAACTACTATTTCATTCAACAGTGACGAGGGGGATGAGAGGGAGAAAATACAAACTCCACAAGAGCATGCCTCATGACTGATAGCTCATAACCAAAAAACTCTGCTTGGCTTGCACTGACATGGCCCTCTGGCAAGTTCCGGCCCAGTAGCCAGACCACCTACTGCAAAAAATAACATATCTCTATTATTATGACAATTGTGAGACTTACTAATGCATGGATATGGTGATATTCATAAGGAAAATGATAATAAAAACATATATGTAATATATGTAGGTGGCAAGCATGCACCTCAGGACACCTTGGGAGGGGGCTGGGGGGGCATGGGCCTCTTGAATGGCGTGGGAAACAGTTGAGGCAGGCAACCAATGATACAGATCAACAGATCAACATGTGCCATTCTAGGTTTGCCAAGTCACGAGGCTCATCTAGAATATAGTCCATGCATGAGGAAGTGAAGTGGCACAGTTCTTTCTTTCATCCACTTTGTTTCCTCTCGCAGCATAGCTAGTACTAGCTAGTCATTCTTGCTGCTTAGTTTTTCCTTCTTTCTTTCACTCTCTCCAATGCAAGACCCAATCAAGCTATTCCTCCAGACTATGCAGCTCAGGAATTTGAAGAAGACTGGGAGCCTTTTCTCAATGTGGGTCTCACAGATTGCCAAGCGGCGGACATCCTTGCTCGTCAGTGGGCACTAAGAAACAATAGAGACAAAGAAGCCTGAAACAGGAGACAATGGAAAGCTGCCATAGCAGCTGCCGAAGAAGAGGAACATCAAGAGGTAGACTGTCAAGAGCAGGAAGATGAAGAAGCCCAGATTCTAAAGGACAAGCACAAAAAGAATAAGGCAAAATATGCGCCCATCCCGAACGTCCCAGTACCCTCTGAGCCCATTATCCTCCCGTCACAAGTCGCCGTCAGGAAAATCCAACGGCACAAATTCTGCGAGCTCTGGTACTTCACTAATGATGGCCTCAATGACACCAATGCCACCCTCTCCTACACTTTCGACGACGACATCATATTGTTCATACCTTCCGCAGACGGTGTTCCAACACTGGTTCCCACATCCGCAACAAGGGACAAGTCCAATGTCATCCAGGACGAGAACCTCTCCTTGGAACAGTTCAGGCAAAGTGGCACTCCACATGATTCTATTCATGTACGACCATGGCTGGGACCAGTCCCACATTCAAATGTATGTTGTCTTTTGGGCTGCCATTGAAAATCATGCAAGCACAACAAGCACAACAAGCACCAGCAACAAGCACTACTCATCTACCAAGGCCAACAGAGGCGCAAATGGCATATGTAATTGCATTGCCTCCCCTAGAGCCTTCGACTTGTCAATTATCAATGAAGATGTACTGTGCAATACGTTGGACACCATATTAATCCAAATGTGCACAGATCAGTTGGATATTATCAGTGTGGTAAGCACATATCCTCATCATATGTGCCTCCCGTGCTCACCACCAATTTTTCCTCTATCCTCGTTTTATGCTCATTCCCTCATTCCATGGGCGTCCAATGGTTTAACTCCATATGCCATGCATTTACATGGCAACCTGCCACCTTCCCCCCCATTGATGCTCTCGAATAACATCTTGTTATCCTCGAGCAGCTCAATAACAAATACGCCATCATGAGTGAGAAATACAATGCTCTCATGGGAAAAATGTCTGTGGCCCATGCCCCGTCCTCCTCCTCGCATACGAGGTTGTTCAGCAGCTCGACGCAGCCTCACTTGCCCCCTGCAAGCTCGCAAGACCAACTGTCCAAAAAATCTCATTCCTTTCATACCCAATCTACTCTCATCCTGCTCGCAGTCTGTGTGGTCTGTCTCAGCAGACATCGCCACGACATTGCAAGATGCAACACTGCCAGGACGTGGGATCAGAAAAACAAGACTTTTGCCGAACACCTCGGTGGAGACTTGTTCACCAAACAAGATGGCCATCAGCTCTGTTGCAGGTGGCAACACACCAGTGGTTGCTCAGAGGTCCACAAGCCCTTTCATATGTGCTCTGGCTGTGGGTCCAAGTCCCATGGTGCCCAACAGTGCCCTCAAGCTCAGAAACAGAGTTCCGACAACACCGTACAAGGCAGATAATTGGTATTCTCCTCTCAAGTCAGCACACATTCTTTCTTGCTTCCATGATGTACCATTAGGTTTACACCAAGGTTTCGTTGTAGATTTCCCAATCATTTCGTGTATACAACTTCCTCCAAATAAAATCTCCATCAACCTTTACATTGAAGAATTTAATAAGACCATTTGTAAAGAATTGGACAAACATCACTACATAGGTCCCTTTTCCCTATGCAACTTGACATCCTTAATCGGTCCCTTTCAATCTTCACCCATTTCTATTATACCCAAACCGGGGTGACCAGGAAAGTTTAGACTAGTGCAAAAATTTTCTTTCCCTCTTAAGCCATCACCTGATTTTCCTTCCCCCTCCATTAACTCATCCATCAGAACTGATGACTTTCCCACCACATGGGGCAAGTTTTCCATCATTGCCCTCCTCGTGGCTCAATTACCCCCAGGATTGGAAGCAGCTACCAGAGACGTAGCCGAAGCATACAGAACAATTCCACTCCATTCATCTCAATGGCCCTCAGCCATCATCAGAGCAAACACTGACCAGTTCTACTTAGATACCTGCCTTGCTTTTGGAGCATTCCCATCAGCTAGGGTCTATGGTCATGTCACAAATGCAGGTGCCGAAATTATGAGATCAGAAGGAATTGGACCCCTTGACAAATGGGTCGATGATCATATATTTTTCAGAGTTCGGCAATCATATCTTGCAGAATATAACAATCTGTGAGCTGATTGGAGCCAAAATATTCGCCAATCGGGATCGATGAAACAAACAGGCAGCAGACTGTGGTTTGCCGGTCTCAAACACCCGAGTGGTGAGCTTGAGGAATTCAATGAGGATTGCCACAACCCCATAAAGGATCATTCACAGGCATCCCCCCGAAGCGATCATGACCAACTCTTTACATACAGCCTTGAGGACATTGACAAATTGTCTGACCAACTCAGTATACCATGGGAGATCTCAAAGGATCAACCCTTCTCCTCGTCGACAGTATACATTGGATTCAAGTGGGACTTACATTCCCGCATAGTGTCATTGGCACCCAACAAAGTCCAGAAGTATAGGGATGCCATTGTGGACTTGCCCAGTCGGCCATCACATGTGCTCAAGGATGTACAACAACTGTACAGCAAGCTGCTGCACACTTCAGCAGCGATACCTAAAGGCCACGCATACCTCACGAGCCTCGAACGTATGCTCAAGGTTTGCTCCGACAAACCGTTCATGCCGCTGTAGAGCACTATACAGCTCTAGGTTGGTAATCCAAGTTTCTGAGGCTTTCTAGCTAGGATTCCCATGCTAGACCGAACCCGACCGGTCCATTCTGCATGTAGTCCGAGGCCGGACTTGTTTTCCCACGATAGACCGGTCGGTCTCACGTCAGTATCCCTTTTTGGTAATATGTTCTTTGATTGTTCTGATCTGTTGACTGTCAGATATCTTTTCATTAGAGTTTTAAACTTTATCTGTCATAACTACACAGTCCTGGGCAATTCACAGACTATAAAGAGTTTGTACTTCGCATTTTGAATGCATCTTTTCGCACCTGTTCTATATTGCGCTTTCTGGAACGCTCTGTCTACCATTTTCCACACGTCCAAGTCCACTACGGGGCTTGTCGACCACCTTCTCACCTTCTCCACTGCTCAACTGCATGCCTGATGTCGTCTTTCTAGGCAAAGATAGCTCAGAACTCGTGATGGTTCCCCAGACAACGTATCTTTGCCTCCATGGATGGTAGACTATAAGCTAGGGAAACTAGTTCTCCTAGACGACACAACAACCAATAAGCTGAGTCGGTAAGTATACTTAGCCTAACCAGTGACGTGGGTGTCCGTCAATCTTCAACGATAGTTGAG
>JBBPQL010000581.1:0-21539 GCA_038092515.1 Boletus subparvulus | reverse complement strand
CACTGGTTCGACAGGCGGGAGGATGGTTCGGCCATCAGCTAAGGCCAGCCCCAGCAAATGGGCTGCCTCACCCATCGAGGTCGGCAAGGAGAACAAGGGTGAGGGGGAGATAACCCCGGCCCAATTGAAGGGGAAGGCGTGCGCGGTGCCGAAGAAGACCAGCAGCAAGTCAGAGGTGAGGAAAACCTGGGACATGCTGGTGCGCCGTCTCAACCACCTCCACTCCCAGCTCTTCCAGATCCGGGCGAAGGTGAAGGAGCTGGAAGTCGAGCATGTGGTGGTTATGTCGGAGGTGAGCGAGATAGTGGAGGCCCTCAAGGACATGGACCTGTAGATAGTTTCCTCCCCTTCGTCCTCCGCTTAGTCCGAGTCAAAAATGTAAAAACGAATTGGGTTTCGGTATATTGGTGCGAAAAAGAAAAAGAGAGAAAAATAAGGAATGAGGGATGAAACATCATAAAAAAAAGGGGGTCGAAAGAGCAAGGTTAAATGAAATCAATGTCTGGTGTGCGGGGTACCGCCTGTCTTGTGTTCCTCGGTCTTCTTTCCACCTCTATGCCTTCCGGTCTTTGTTCAGTCTAAGTGTCGGTGTTCGGTATGTTCGGTCTATGAGATATATGTAAATGGGCATGTGTCCCATCACGCGTTAGAAAGGGAAGGTGTTCTGTATGGGTTTTCGGAGAGACATAAGGAGTAGGAGATGAGAGGGAGAAACAGGATATTTTGATGTCTGGCTTTTGGTATATAGTAGAAGGGATGTGGACTGTCTGTGGTGATGGATTTTTAGTGAGAGATATAGGAGGTAGATGAGAGTCACCGGTCTAATCCCAGGGTGGAACAGAGATTATAGTATGAGGAACATTATGAGCATCGGTCTTCAGTAACGTGTGGCCTGGACTAGTCTGACTCATAAGAGTCTCGGTCTTCTTCATCGGGCTCTTCCACATCTTCTCCTGCCAGCTTATCCAGGTTTTCATCATCCATATCTGTGAGCTCAGTGATACGAATAACAGATGAAAGGCAAGGATAGTAGGGGATAAGCCGAAAGGCAGCATAGCACAATCTGGATACCGCTCCGTCCAACTCCGCCAGTAGGTATGACCTGCCGGTAGTCCAGCAAAGGACCACCATAGGACCTAAGTACTGAGGCTTCGTTTTTCGGTTGAGCTCCTTCTCATTTTGGGTATTTCGGACTAAGACCAGGCTATCTGCCCGAAAGTTAAAGTCCTTGATCCGGTTCTTGAAAGCAGCCTTGAAGTGCTTGACAGACTTGAACCAAGCCTTTAGGACACGCTCACGGATTGACTCCAGGTCCTCCTGACACTTTTGGAGCTGGTGGGCTCTCCAAGCGAGCAGTCCAGATGAGGAGAGGGGTTTGGTATCTGGAGGAGGAATGAGAAATGTTGCTTTGGCGAGATCAAAAGGGAATAATGGCTCAACGCCGTGAACCATAAAGTATGGAGACAAACTGGTAGACTGAAGCACGGTCATGCGCTTGGCCCAAAAGACTGAGTGAGTGGCTGTATGCCAGTGGAACTCCCCCCCGGGGTGCTTTTGATGATGGCCTCCCGGACATCAAGGTGACACTGCTCAACCACACCATTAGCCTGGGAGTTATAGGGGGAGATGCATATATGCCAAATATTGTATCAGTCACCAAGGACTTTGAGAGCCTGAACAAAGGCTGGGCCATTGTCAGTAAGCGCCCCAACGACAGAGAATATCTTCAAAAATAAAGGAAGTGAGGGTGGAGGCATTCTCGGAATGCAACATCCGCCACTCAGGGTAGCGGTCAACACACAGTGAGCTTGAACAATATACCAATAACCGGCAGACCGAGGCATGACCATTGTGTCTAGGTGGACCTTGCAAAACAAGCCACTGATAACCGGCACGGTAGGAGGAATATGTAATCGACGAGTCTGGCGAATTTGGCACTTGTGACAGGTTCAGACGAACCCCTTAACATCTTCGACCAGCAATGGCCACCAGAAGCGGAGTAGAAGCTGGGTCCGGACTGTAAAGACACCTTTGTGCCCAAGGTCATTGTGAGCCTCCTTGATTAGTCCGAAATGCCAGTGTTCGGGTACTACCAACTGGTGGCGACTGTGCGGTTCTCGGTGCCATAGGGTGCTGTGGAGGAGAAAGAATTTTGTCGCTGAGTTGACGAACGAGTGAAACTCCGTGTCAGAAAGGTCAGCCGGTCGAGCACAAGTCTCGAGAAAGCCTCGGATCAAGCGAATCCAGGCTTCTCTAGCAATGGCCTTAGTAGACCGAGGTATAGTGGGAGAGTCCGGCTCAGCGACAAGCTCGGAAGGAGAGGAGTGAAGGACAAAAGAATATGACTGAGCAAAGATCGGTGGAGGAATGGGTAAAAGGAGGAAGCAACCTGGTGCCGAAGGGACGGAGGGTGGTAGGCAAGGGAAATGAAACCCCAAATGTGCGGAGCATGGCGTGGTAGAAGAAGGCAATAACCGATCATTGAGTAAGGTAACGCAAAAGGAGTAAGAATTGTCCAACCAATCCTCGAAATCATCCATATTGGGAGGATCATCATCCGAGGGTGGCCGACATGACAGTCCATCAGGACTGGTGTGTTGGTCTGCGGAAATGTGACGAAGTTCGAAATGAAATAATAGTATACCAGCAATCCACCAATTGATGGTCGTGTTCGGTTGCAGATCAGGGTTGTTAATCATGCCTTTGACGTATTTGGCGTCCATTTCTACAACAAGGTTAGTGACTCCAAAGATGAATACCCGGACTGCTCGGAGAGAATGGAACAGTCTGTACAGCTTGAGCTTAGCCTGGGAATACCGGCTTTCTATGCTTGTGAGGCTGATAGAGCCAAAATGGTTCGGATAGTGCTTGCCATCCTCCCCTTCCTGTGACAGAATGAAGCCGACTGCGATGACCGAGGTGTCTACAGCGAGTACCACCTCTCAGCCAGACTCGTAGTCCAAGCGCCGGAGCGCCAGGGACTGAATGATTTCATCCTTCAGACAAATCATTGCAGCGCAGCGCTGGGCCTCTCCCCACTCAAAGGGGATACCCTTCTGTGTCAGTCCGACTAGCGGTCTAGCGATAGCAGCGAAATTTTGAATACAAATCCAAAGCACACTGCAGGTCCCTAAGAACCCACGAACTTGCGTAAGATTCTCGCATTCCAGCCAATCCCTAATCTTCTGGATTTTAGCCTCATGCAGAACCTGACCTTCGGAGGTGCACTTGTGACCGACAATGGTGGCGTCCAGAGTGGCAAGGACGAATTTCTTAGCTGAAATGGTTGCGTTAACATTTTGGAGGCGTTGGAGGATTCAGTTCATACACACCAGAGGCGATATGGTCTTTGATAATCTGTATGGCTTGATCCCAGGACGAAGGTGGAATAGGAATGTTTCGGAGTATCCATGGTGTATGGGGGACAGTAGGTATCTTGACCGGTGGGAAGTACCGATTGTCTAATCAGCCGCGCTCGGTAGTGGTCCATGCGAAAACGGTCTCATGATTGAGAACCATCCACTGGACTAGCTTGATCTCTTTGGGCCACAGCCATTGGGCCGGGTTGAGGTCAAGCACATCAGCACGTTCCTGTGTGAATCTTTGTCTGGGGACGAAGTCTGGGGGGTTAGTCGGTAAGGGTATAAGACCAGCCAGAGGATCGTCAGGTAACCAGCGGAGCACACAGTACTCCTCCTCGAGAGGAGCCAGTACTGGCCGGACCTTTTTGGCTATGGGCTTGTAAGCGAGTGAGTGAGAAGTAAAATCAAAGGAATAGGTATCGAGAAGGGCAGAAACATGAGATGGAGAGAGAACCGATTGAGTAGAAGAGAGAAACAGATATGCTGAGGATGGCACATAGTGAGATAAGTTCGGAGCTGAGAGCAGCCCCTGGTCTAATGATGCTGAAACGGAAAAGGAAGCGGACGAGGTGGGAGAATAGTTCAAATGGGGCTCTCCCTGACCTTTCAGTGGATCATCAATGTCTAAAAACCCATTTCAATGACAGACTGGTGGCTAGAACAGAATAGTCCATGCCGGCAACGTGGACATCCTTTGGTCCAAGCTCGAGTGGGTAACTTGTACACCTTTCCCAAGTTGGGGTCACAAAGTGTGATTGTCTGAGAGCCATCCAGAAAGTCTTCAGTAGAAGCGCTGAGTAAACAATGGAAGGGTCATCCAAGCAATAAGTCAAAATTAGCTCTCAGGACTACCTGAACCTGTAAGCAAATCTCGCTGGCACCGAAGTCCAGGTGGAGATTTTCAACAACGCCGAGGGTAGACTCGGTACTAGTGTTGGCATTAGACATCGTCATTTCATGGTCAGACCGAACCAGTAGACTGAGGTCTTCCCACACCCACTTGGGCATGGTGACTATCTCAGAGCCCGAGTCAAGGACTCCAAGGATAGACTGACCGGTTCCAACAATCTTTGCTTCAAGAGACCAAAGCGGCACTGAGTGGTGTGCCATGATTAGTCCGTCGTCACTTCAGTGCACGCGATCACCGAAGGCTTGGTCTACCTCGCTGGGGTCACGTCCAGCGAGCTCATTGACCTGTACAGTGTTAGTGGAGACAGGGATACACTTTGCCATAGATAAGTCCTTGAGCTGCTTGCGGACTTCGGGAGCCACTGCAATGAGCTCTCGAACTGGAACCGGTACGGTGGTTGTGAGAACTCAATCTAAGAGTCACTTCAGAGCAGTCTCATCTTCGAGAGGGAATGAATATCTAAATTGTCCTTGGGGGTTGGAGGAGGAGGTGCTAGTGGATTCATTTCAAAATGGATTAGAGGTAGATGGTGGCATTGAAGAGGGAGGTCTGTTTGCTACTGGAGCAGGGACTTTTGAAAGAGTCGCCGACTTAGACCGCATGGCCTTGATCGCCAGCGAGATGACTTCCTCAGCCACTGACGCAGCCCGAGGGCCTGGACGACCAGTCTTTCAAGTTGGCATCTCAATGCCGTCGAATCGGACTCACTTTCCTTTGTCCTTCCTATTAGTCTGGAAAGTGGCCCAAGCATTGGCGATGTACACCTGAAAATCTGGATCAGCAAAAGCAGGGTCTGACTCTTCGTCCAAATCCTGATCAACAGGAGCCATGAAGACCGAAGGTTCAATGTCTAAAATGGCGTCAGTAGTGGAGTTGGTGACCAAGAATATGCCAGAAGTGACAACAGAGGAAGGGGGTGCTGGCACCAAGGCAGGGAGCCAGTCTAAGCATTCGCGGAGGCAACGAGTGCCCTGAATACGTGGAATGTGTCGACCGTCTGGAAGGTACAGATGACCATCAGTACCTCAGCTGGCCTTCCCAGCCTGGATATAGCCTTCTATGAGGGGGCAACTCCCCATAAAATGGGGGGGATCAGCACAGAATGCGCAGTCCCGATGGGCGGTACGTTGGAGGTTAATCTGCTCTGGCTTGATGACCAAAGCAGCGGTAGGTGTAGCGGTTCGTGGAGCAACCGGGGTGGGAACCGGTGCTGCCCATGCCGGGTAGTATGGCTGGGCGGTAGGCGTGCTGGCAGCTGGTGCAGCTAGAAGAGGACGAAGGGCAGAACCGGTAAGGAGAAATTGAGTAGCCTCAACGATGTCAGCGATTGGATATGGGTCGGAAGGATGATGAGTGGATTTGGTGATCAGCAGGCGTTGGCGGACTTGAGTCTCAAGGTCGACTGGCAGACCGGATAGGAACAATGCATCTCGGTCTAAGTCTGAAAGCTTTTGGCTGTTGATGAGGATCCGGGTGATCTTCAGAAATTTGCGCTGATATTCACTGAGGTCTTCTAAGGTGCGCATCAGTTTGGCCCAAAACTCCTGGACCAAATATTGGATATTGGCCCGACAGTATCGGTTGGCGCCTTCACAACCGGGGTACAACTTCTTGACTGCCCAAGCGAAGTTCGCCCAGTCTGGTGGGTTAGCAGTAACCTCATCTAGGAAGCTCCCAACCTTCCGCCTCTTCGAGGTCAGCATACCTGATAGCGGCACAGATCTTCTCTAAGTCCATGATACTGGCCACTGTGCCAAGTATGTCGACATCCTCGAGGAAGCGCGGCAAAGGCCGGGGTCTTTCCATCAAACTTCAGAGCATTCTGGGTACCGCGGAGTGGCATCTGAGGGGCTGGGTTAGCCATAGGAAGATTTTGGACAGGAAGATTTTGAGTGTTCATAGGTTGTGTAGGAGGAGGAATAATAATATTAGATGGTGTGGATGTTGGTCCAAGATGGAGGGCAGCAGCCGATGGCGGTTGAACTAGGGCCGAAGGGTTTTCTTGTGAGCCTGAGTCAGTCCGAAATGATAGACCGGAGGGGTCAAGAAGGTAGGAGAGCGATGGGGAAGTGGAATCAGATGGTGAGGGTGATGGTGAGGACGAAGATGACGGAGACTCTGGACTTGGAGTGAGAGGAGAGAGAGGAGAAGAAAAATGGGAGGTGAGATGTGACTCCCCCATTCCATCATCATGAAGTTGAGTGGATATATGCTCCGGGCATGAAGTCGCTTAGATTTGTTTCATCGGCTAAATTTTCTTGAAAGGGGGTGTCACTGGTAGTTTCAGTCTCTGGCATCTCTTTAGGTGCTGCTGTTGGGATGTCAGCTAACTCAGGGAAAAGACTCTGGAAGGGCAGTGTGCTAAGCCAATCGGATTGATTGACAGCTGACAGGTCAAAGTCATCGTCTGGCAATGGACTGAGGTCCAACCCGGATACCTCAGGAAGATCGGACCGGTTGTGACAGGTGTCAATAGAAGCGACCGGCCGAAAGAGAGGTGAGTCGTTGGGGCCAATCTGTAAGGTTCAGAACTGCTGAAGAAGATTTTCTAATTCTTGGCATTGTGTGGTTGGCCGAAGACTTCTCCTGGAACCCTTGGATGAGTCCCTTGCGGTGGGCTCCAGTTGTAAAGATGATAGAACGGCTGGGAGGACTAAGGGTGTAAGACACACTTGCCCTGGGCTGTCAAAGAGAAGAGGCGAGGTGAGATACTTCACCCCTAAAGGGACTCAAGGTAAGGTAGGAGTTGGAAGAAAGTCCAAAGCCAAAGGCTAAAGCACAGAGGATAGTTCAGGGAGCGACCGGAGCATGAGACTGGAAGTCCGAGGTGCACAAGACGAAGGAAATGAGAGTGGGATATGGTGACGGTGACGGTGAACAGTGCAGTAGACGGTGAACAGTATGAGGGACGAGTGGTTCGAACAGTTCGTGAATCCAACCAAAAGTGTGTTTCAATTCCTAAGTACAAGGCTTTATAGTCCGGGTATACCCAAGACTGTCAAACTCAAGATAGCTGTCAAGTCCAAAGGGAACGAGTAAAAGTGGTCAGGTACCAGGCCCAAGACTGATGTCTAACCAGGTGCTTTCGGCACCAGAAAGACCAACCAGGGGCTGATGGTACCGATAGAAAGTGATGTGGTAACATACTAACAATGTAAACCGAGTAGTCCAGACGCGCTCAGCATGGTCCGGTATAAACCGAGACCGGTCTTAGCAACTAAAAGGAGTTCAGAGCGAAGGAATAACAGTAAGGCAGTCGGGTGAAAGGTAAAAGGGGTGGAATATAAGCACAGAGACATACAAGTCTCTACATCTGTGGGGGACTTGGCTTCTGACTGTCCCCAGTCAGAAAAGGATCTGTGCCGAGAAGTAAACAATGCAAAGTCCAAAAGCATGTGACCACGTATATAGTCCGACGCGCGTGTCATTTTTCTTCCTCACTTCTCACTCTCTAACCATCATGTTGCAATTCCAGTCCCACCTCAACAAATTCTGCACCATGACCGACACTGGCTCCCTCCTGCGCCTCAATAAGGCAGTCGGGTAAAAGGTAAAAGGGGTGGAATATAAGCACAGAGGTGTACGAGTCTCTACAATGCCACACTGGGAGCCTTGAGATGCATCCTGTGTTCATTACCATCGGAAACATCCAATCCAATGTCAGGATGCAAGCGACATCATATGCATGGCGCTGCATTGGTTACATCCCGACTCCCGAATTTAATGTCCATCCTGACTTCCAAACTCTTCTGGCGTCACGTCTGTTTCACAGATGTATGGATATTGTGTTCGCTTCATTGAAGGAGACTGCAGAACATGGCATGCCGATGACAGACTCCTTTGGCTATGTACAGAATTGCTTTACCCTGCTCGTTGCTTATGTCGCCGATCTCCCCGAGCAACAACTTATTGCCAGCATGTCCAAGAACACTTCCCCTGTCACCACTGCCACGATGCTGCAGTTTGGCGACTCCTTTCCTCACCCACCATGCACTGGCCGACATACTCTCCAACAGATCATTGAGCTTTGTGTGGATATACATCCATGGGACCTTACCACTTTCCAGAAGCAGGCAAAGGCTATTTATCTTCTCAGCGTCCATCTTCCGTTCTGGTGAGACTGGAAGTTCATGGACCCTGCCTATTTCTTGAATGGCGAAATCCTCCATACATGTCATAAATTCCTTTTCAATCATCCCCTGAAATGGTGCAAGGAAGCGGTGGGTAACCACGTACTTGATGAACGCTACAAGAACCAGCATCGTCACTCTGGTGTCCGGCATTTTAATTGAGGGGTTTCCTGTATCAATCAAATGACCGGCCATGACCATCGAGATGTCCAGTGCACTCTCATTCCGATGATTGCCAAGGCTGGTGTGAGGACCACACCACTTTTTGTCAACACCATACGGTCACTTGTCGAGTTTATTTACTGAGCCCAGAGTCCTACACATACCGACTCTTCCATTGCAGAGATGGTGGCTACACTGCAGCGCTTTCACTCCACCAAGCACTCCATTATTGAGGCGGAAGCATGTCGTGGTGTGAAGGGTGTCAAAGATGATTTCAAGATTCCAAAGCTCAAGCTAATGCAAAGTTTCACTCACAATATCATTGCCAATGGTGCATTGCACCAATATTCTGCTGATGTTTCAGAACGCCTTCTTATCACTCATTGCAAGAACCCTTTCAAGCATACAACACGACGTCATGACACCTTTGTTGAAGAGGTCGCTGACTTGCTCAACCAAGAGGAAAATATGTGGTGCTTTGATCTTTACCATGTTCTTTGTTGTTCAACCGAGCCGCTCGACGCCATTGTCAATATGGAAGATACATTGGTCACTGAGACTGACCCAACATTATCCTTCATCTCTCAAGTCGCTTCTGGGGTGGAACTCACAGTGAGGGGACCCAAACCTTTCCGCAACCATTTTGCAAACCCCAAAGGGTTCTTGAGTCCTGACGGTGCAATCACTTTCCATGTGAAGGTTATTCCAGATCGCACAGATATCACTGTCACCGAGATACAACATATCTACAAGTTGCCCCACCTGTCAGAATACCTTCAAGAGTACATCAACGTCAACACCATTTCAAGGAATGGAGGTGCCTCTGAATGGTGCGCTTCAACAACGAAGATGAAGGTTTGGTACAAATTTTGCATCCCACAACATTCTTCTTTCCATTCATGATACATCACAAAAAGCCAGGCCATTTGGGCTGACCCCCACACGGACAAAGGTCCCTATGGCTTGCATGATATAGTACTCCTTGGTGATGGGGATAACACTCATATGTAGTTTTTCGCTTTCATGATCGCCAGGACTTATTCCTTCATAGGGGTTGTGCGTGTGCTGTCCATTTTCTTGGGAAAAACACATGCTAACCTTCCTCCGTGTCTCCTCCCTCCCCTCCTTTTTGTTGAATATTTCGCTCTGGTATCAAGACCAGAGGATGACCATGCAGGGGTCGGGATGTACAGGGTTCAATACCCACCATCTGATACCGCCCCCAAGCATTCACTGTATTGTGGCATTGTCTCGCTGACCAGTGTTCTGCACGCTCTCGAACTGATTCTGGTATATACTACAAAGCTACCAAATGTGCAAGTATCAAGTGCAACTTGTTTGGATGTGTGCAAACAATACTACATCAATTGTTTTGCGGACAAAGAAACCTTCCATGTCTCGTCATAGTTTAGCCTCGCTATATCTACTATATCAATGTCCAATATGATGTTGCTTGCTTGATGATCTATATCTTTGTGATCAATTTAAGGAGGAGTTTTTTTTACGAAGTGGATAAACCCAGTATGGGTCTGCTGTAACACTCTTTGCATCTCCACCAATCAGAAAACTGAAATCCATGGCACATAACCTCCCGTAAGATGTCAAACTGTAGCCGAATTAAGTGTTCATTTCAGCTGCTTGACAGATGTAGCCTTGTGTGAGCGTGGCTAACACACACCTCCCCTCACATATCTAGTCAATCAGATCGTACAATTACTGAAAATATATCGACGTTATCCATCAAGCATGCTCAAAATGGGTCAATGTGGGACCCATCCTGGTTGTCAACTGAGTCACATGCCTACCCCTGAGTCATGAGATGGCCAGGGAATTTTCACTAAGGTTGAAGCTTTTCAGCGGGTATGTTGTGCGCACACAGGGACCAATCGACCAATCCGGGCATATGCACTGAAGACCACATTTGGGGGAGTGGCGTGTGCACAGGACGATGTATGTATTCATGACTTGATGTCATGCTAAACAGATATGTACTACATGGTGGGACTACCAAAAATGAACACTAACATAAAACAGAACTTGTACTGCATGTGTCTTGTGAATGGAGGCATGAAAACGAGCACAGAGTTGGAAGCAAGAAGACATGATGTACATAAGTGGAGATCAAAGCAAGAAGGGAAAACCGACACCGAGAGATGAGGATGATAACAAACTGAACCGGACAGGAGTGCAGCATGACAAAATTGGGAGCAAGTCGGAGGAAGAAAACTGCCACTGTGACGGGACAATACAAATGTACCATAAAATGCGAGACCCAGACGAGACACAAGACACAATGTGACCCCAAAAGAGAAGCAGGATAAAAAACGAACATGGAGGAATGAACCCGACATGCTCACACAGCCTAAGAGCAAGGGCCCTGAGCCAGCCCCTGGAGAGGCGAGGCGAAGCCATTCACCCCCCTTGCTGTTGGGATGGATGATGTTACCCTCCAGTGTTGATGCGTCGAGCTTGTAGTCTCGGTAGAGGCAGAAGGCAAGCTGGCCATTGTCCAGGGCACAAACACAATTCACGAGCAGCTGAGTGAATGTGACGGCCTCCATGGAGGCGATGGGTGTGGGCTCGGCGCTCGGCATGCAGTAACGCTCGTAGACATCTTGTACAGTCATGTAGAAGGCCTAGGGATGGAAAGTCTTGCCAGCTGTGAAGATTCCATGGGGCTGTGGCCATGGAGGGACCTCATCGACCTTCAAAATCTGCTTGACACTGTCACTACAATGGCCCTTTTTGTGGTTGAGCAAGGAGCCCTCCAGACCTGGGTACATCATTGTTTGGCAGTGGGAGCACGTCTGGGCCTTGCATAGCTAATTTTTGCCAAATGGGGGTGTGAGCAGACAGCACATCAGAGCATGCAATCGTGTTGCTCACCACTTTAGGCACCACTTCCTTGGACCCTTTAGATCCTTTTAGGTGGAGTTCCTTGTTGAGCCAAAATGGGCCTTAAATGGCCCTAAATCTGCACTGGCTATTTTCCGGTCAGTTTCCTTATTCATCCAGTGTGATTCATGGGAATTGCGGGATGCTTCCAGCATGCGTTTTCTGTGTTCTGGACCATCTCCAGACCATCTCCGGACCATCTTGAGATGGTCACTGCTCTTTTTTTTGGAAAATGAATTTATTATTAATGGCTACTCTAGTACATTATGTATGAAATAGCCTCTGAGTCAATGATATGCACATTTCATGGAACTGGGTGAATGCAGTGTGAAGGTGGGGTGAGAGAGATGTACAAGGGGGGCTCAGGGAGAGGGCAAGAGCGAGGCGGGAGTGCACTCATGCGACGGCGGTGTGGGTGAGCACAGTGAATTGGGAGCCGAGAAAACCATTGTGTTGCAAGGTGCCCTGTTATGGTTCAGGTGGTTATTCACTTGCTGAATTGTGGGAGGTAAAAGTCTGTGCAGGCTTACGTTTCTGGACCTCTGACACTCCTTCCCATGAAAAGTTTTACTATTGCTTTGCTTTGCGTTATAAGGCAACGAGCCTTGGATTGGTTGTTCATTCTTTTCCCCACCATTCTTGTCATCTCAGCATGCTTTGCCGCAGCAGCAAAACACAGCGTGCCTCTGTTGCTCTGGCCATGCCAGGTGATATGCAGTCATTGTGTTCTGATGAATGCCAGTTGTGCTTTGTGGTGACAGTATTACTCTACTGCTATCTTGTGCTTTCTATAGCTTGTGTAGTCTATGGCGCTTATATGGATTACCTGTGAGTGAACTAAACCAATCGTAAAATGAGTCTGTCACTAATTGAGGTGATGCAGATTCTTTTCGTGTCCAGGTGCCGTCGAGTGCACCTGCCAGGCTGCTATATGTTGATAATGGGATGTCCGAGTCCTGTGAATATTCATTGGTGATACTATTGAACACGATCGGCAGTGGTGTATAGTCAATGATCTGTGCATTGGATACTAGTGCCCACATGAGTGAGTTCATCTTGATTAGCTGCATGCTTGTTGGTGGTATATGAATCAATGAAGGGGTCGACCTGTTGTATTATTCTCATATGGACTATGGTACAAACGGACTCGGTTAGATCAATATTACATAATCACGTAGATAACCTTCATCTCGACGCGACTCTACACCTCAGTCACTGACTCTACCAGTACTGAGGGGAGATCCATCTATTGCTACTTCATACCTTGTACTCATACATTACAGTGTACTTCTACAGGTTATGAGCCCTGCGCTCTAATCGCGAGAAAAACACACAAATGATGTGCATATATTCATCGTAATGAGTACTACAACATCCGAGGAGATCAAGCTACCTAAGCTTGACGCGTCCAGTAAAGAGTGGACCATTTGGAAGGTCCGGCTCCAGGTTGTTGTGGCCAGTTGAGGACTTAGCGGGTACCTCAATGGCACGATACCTAAACCCATAGACCCAGCAGTCGGGAAACTGAGCGGGTGGACAGCGAAAACTGCGGATGAAGTGAAAGCGGTTGCAGAATACACTAAGGATCTGACAACGTGGATTGAGAAGGACACGAAAGTCCAGCATATGATTGCCAACACACTTCCTAATTCCCTCTTCATTCGCCTTGTCAACAAGAAAAGTGCTTTTGAGTACTTCACGATGCTGAGTGCTCTCTTTGAGCAGCACTCTATCATGGTTGGTGCAGAAATGTGTCGCCAATTGGGCAAACTGAAGCTGAAGGAAGGTGGTGATGCACGCGCGCATATAGACAAGATCATTGCCTCACGCGAAGAGCTTGCATCAATCAGACGACCAGTGTCCGACGATGACCTCTTTAACATCATATATGCGTCACTTCCTCATTCCTATAACCCCAGCCTAGCGTCACTTTCATCCACCATGTGTCTTCAACAAAAGACCATTACCCCTGACGATCTGATGGACATTGTCCTGGAGGAGTACGATTGACTTACTCTTCAGGATGGTGGCAAGTCCAAGGGCAAAGCCTCATCTGAGGATGCCGCTTTTGGGGCGGACGCATACAAGCATGGAAAGGGATCACACCAGAAGTTCCTTGGTAACTGTCACAACTGCGGATGGCCTGGACACAAGGGTCGCAAGTGCTGGGAGGAAGGCGGCGGAAAGGCTGGACAAGCTCCTAAGGGATGGAAACTGCAACGGAAGAAGTCCAAAAACAAGGATTTGGATTCGAAAGGCTCTGCCTCAGCACATGTGGCGGATCAGCCTGATTGCGCATGGCTTGCATCTCCAGACATAGCTCATGACGATGAAGCCCTTCTCGCGCGCATAGATACAGCAAACGCCCCTGAATTATATGACAGTGGAGCGTTGCAACATCTTTCTCCCTCACGCAAATGTTTTATCAACTTTGTTTCCATTCCACCTAAGCCTATCCGAGGAGCTGATAACAGTACCTTCAATACAATCGGGAAAGGTGACTTACCGATCTACCTCCCAAATGGATCTTCTTGGACCTGCATTCTTTTGAAAGATGTCCTATATGCACCAAGTATGTGTGTTACCCTGGTATTGATCAGCCGTCTCACCCAAGCAGGATGTCGTGCAGTCTTCGATGGATCCACTTGCCAAATCTTCGATGCGCATAAAAAGCTTCTGGGGGAAGTTAGTGTCACGAACGGTCTGTATCGTACACAGCATGCCTACCAAGTCCCAACCGCAGCAGCTGCAAGGGGAGACGAACAGCTTACCATGGAGGAGCTTCACATCCGTTTATCGCACATCAGTGTCCCCACCATTCGTGAGATGATGGCAAAAGGGATGATCTCTGGTGTTACATTGCACCCGGACCACACAGATATGGGCCAATGCACTGCTTGTGAATATGGCAAAGCAGTGCACAAACCTATTGGTACTATCCGTGAGCCAAGTCGTACGGCGACACTTGGCGACGAGGTACATACCGATGTATGGGGCCCGTCACCTGTCCAAACGCCTGGAAAACAAAGCTATTACTGCTCGTTTACAGATGATCATACTTGCTACACTCGTGTCAGTCTGTTGTTCGCAAAATCCGACATGTTTTCAGCATACCTGGAGTTCGAGTCTTGGATGAAGATGCAGCATGGTGCTTCTATCAAACAGCTTCGTTCCGATCATAGGGGGAGTATCTGTCCGATGAGTTTTCTCATCATCTGAAACGCAGCAGGACAGAACAAAAACTCACCACCCATGACATGCCTCAGCATAACGGTGTAGCTGAAAGACTTAACCGTACTCTTGTGGAACGTGTATGCACTGTCTTGCATGCGAGCGGATTGCCAAAAACGCTGTGGGGGGAAGCTCTTTTGCACGTCGTCTGTGTGAAAAACAGGTCAGCCACTCGAGTGCTAGACGACAAAACGCCTTACAAGATGTTATATGGAAAGAAGCCTCACCTTGGGGACTTGCCAGTCTGGGGTTCGAAGTGTTGGGTCCTTGATCATTCTGGATCGAAGCTAGACGACCACGCTACTGAAGGTCACTGGGTCAGGTATGATTCAGAGTCGATGGCGCACTGAATATACTTGCCAGATCGCCGCACAGTCATTATCGGGTGCAACATTACATTTCAGCATTGCGATAAAGTCGCTTCAACCTGTCTTGAGGACACTAAGGACAAAGACAATCAGTGTAAATCATCTCCCACAAATAATGCACCTAATCTCGCATCCAATCCAGCTCCAGCTCTCATGCCTGCACCCGAAAAACGATCTGTCAATTACCTTGGCGACAATTTCAAGAATCTGAACCAGGGAGGCAAACAGCTGCAGCATTCGGGTTGTCAGCGGTTCGATTTGCCATATATCCGCATGTTGCAGAGTGGGAAAGGGACTCACGACAGACGAGCAAGCAACCAGGTCTTGTCCAAAGGAGTGCTGCGCGTGGTTGAGGGCATGGTGGAGCACGCTTCAACGGCGTGGGAACCTGACGACACCGAAGCTGTGTTTGCGCTGCTGGCTGGTAATGCAGACGCTGAAGGGCTTGAACTGGTGACTGTTGACGATGCCAAAACACGACCGGATTGGCCTAAATGGGAGGAAGCAATCAACACCGAATTGAAGAGTCTTGATGAAGCACATACCTGGAATGTGGTCAAATTTTGTGAGCTGTAAGTGGGTCTTCAAGATAAAGAAGAACTCAGCAGGCGAAATCGACAAGTACAAGGCGTGACTAGTCGCACTTGGTTTTACTCAGTAGTACAGTGTTGATTACGACGAAATTTATGCACCTGTCACACAACTCACCTCACTTCGGCTCATCCTGGCTATTGCAGCATGCCGGGACTGGGACATTGACATTTTCAACTTCCACAGTGCATTCCTCAACAGCAAACTCGACAAAGATGAAGTAATCTTCATGGAACTTCCACCTGGCTTCGACAAACAAGGTCACGATTTAGTCGCGAAACTTTGTGTTGCTCTCTACGGTTCCAAGCAAGGTGCACTCAAGTGGTATCGTCGATTATGCAACACACTACATGACTTAGGCTTCACACAGATGGAGGCTGACTGGGGAGTGTTCGTTGCAAATAGCTCACCACATTTTGATCCTTGCGTTGCACCTTGACGATTGTACAGTCACGGGGAGTTCATCAACTCTAATCAAAGCATTCAAAGAGGAGATTGGCATGCATTTTAAAATCACAGACTTAGGACCAATCAGTTGATTACTGGGAATGAAGGTCATGCGCGATCAAAAAGCACATACAATATCTCTCTCCCAGGAATCCTATGTCAATGTGATTCTCACTAAGTACAACTTCGCTGACACGAAACCTGTCACAATCCCTCTTGACCCCCATATTCAATTATCAGAGTCACAGTGTTCCAAAACCACAAATGAAATTACTCGTATGCAGAATGTTCCGTATCGTCAAGCTGTCAGTTCTCTCATCCATCTCACTACTGGTACTAGACCAGACATCACATTCGCAATGACTTTCATCTCTCAATTCAATGCCAACCCTGGATGGGACCACTGGGAGGCCGTCAAGCGAATTTACCATTACCTGATCGGTACGAAATCACTCTCGCTGACTTTCAGGACATGGGTTCAGGGTCTTGTGGGGTATGCTGATGCGGATGGTGCCACTCAGGAGCATTGACGAGCCATCACTGGTTTCACCTTCCTTGTCAATGGAGGGGCGATTCTTTGGGATTTGAAGAAGCAGGAACTTGTCACTCTTTCCACAGTGGAATCCAAATATGTTGCAGCTACGCATGCCGCAAAAGAAGCTCTTTGGCTTCGACACCTTATTGGAGAGATGTTCTGACCATTGACACAACCAACAACCCTTTTCAGGGACAACCAGTCCGCTATCATGCTGACTCACGATGGTAGCTATCATGCACGTATGAAACACATTGACATTCATTATCATTTTATTTGTTTCACTGTTGAAGATGGTTCTATTCGTTTTCATTATTGTCCTACGAACGACATGGTCGCTGATACTCTTACCAAGGCTCTCCCAAGCATTAAAGCTAAAACTTTCACTCAGGAACTCGGACTACACCCTTCTGTTTGAGGGGGAGTGTTGTATTATTCTTGTATGGACTATGGTACAAACGGACTCAGTTAGATCCATATTACATAATCACGTATATAACCTTCGTCTCGACGTGACTCTACACCTCAGTCACTGACTCTACCAGTACTGAGGTGTGGTCCGTCCATTGCTACTTTATATTTTGGGCTCATACATTACAGTGTACTTCTACAGGTGTGGAATACACAGTCACTGACTCTACCAGTACTGAGTGTACTTCCACACGACCCAGGGTTTAATGACTGCCTATCTGCTGCCAGTGTATATCCTAGGTCCTTTGTCGAGGAGGTATGCTTTTAATGTACAGCAACTTCGTGAATAAATGTCAGAATGGTTGCGAGGAGTGTTTTGGTTGGTTTTTGATCTTTCTTGCTTAGTGCTCACTTGCTGTGCAAAACTTTGCCACTTGTCCAGAACTCTTGCATTTGGCCACTTTGATTGGAATTACAATATATCAAGTCTGGAATGACTTTAGTAACATGCTTTTCTACATGCGACAGGTGATTTCATTGATTATGCACATGCACTGATATGCCAGGGAACATACTGAGTCACTGTCACTAAACAGCACCCTTCAGCGAATGAAAACATGGGATGCCAGAGTACCAATGGCAGGTGCTCATTACGGCAAGAGGTTAGAGAACTTACAAAAGGAGTTTGCTGTAAATGGTCTGACGGTCCTGTCTTCTGACCCACCAAGCCTGCCATTTGAGGTGTGGGTTCCATACCCAAGTAAGTAGTCTCCAAACGCAACTTGAAGTACTTAATGAATGCATCCCTTTCTTACCAGGTCAGACAAAGTTATAAAACCCCCTCACTTTGATTCCGACTGATCCCCCCCTGCCCTCAACCCTCCTCTTAGCTTCTGTTCTCAGGCTAGGCTATTATTCCAATGGACTGCCCTTCTGCCCCCCTTCCACATCTTTATTTTGACTATACTCATCACTTGCAACATCCTGTCTTCACCAGTCAGCCGTCCCAGTGCCCCATCCTGGAGTACCCTCCCTCACACTACAGTGGACACAAGGCAAAATTTGATGTCCAGGTGAGTCACGTGAATTACCTACTCTAACTCGCATCCAAACACACACCACGGCGTGCCACTTAGGTCCGAGTATAGTGTTCTTTCTCTTTTGAGGAGCTCCAGTCTGGCTCTTACTTTGTGTTGCTGGACGAGTCCAATCTTCAATTCTACCAGGTTTATGGACAGCAGGTCCTCATCCCATCACCAGATGAGGTAGACAGTAATTTCATGGTTCACGGAACGCATCCTGTTGGTGACCTATTGTGGGAGTCATCCCAGAACAATGGTCTTCACCTCGGTCATCCTCCCATCCTCACCTCGAAATCATATACCCTACAGAACCCCTTGGGTGAGGGTCCAACCGGAAGACAGAGTATTTACTCCACACCCCAATTGGCCACACCCAGCCACGGACCTATCAAGGTGCGCCACATAATACTGTGGTGACCCACACTATCTCATCTCAATACTTCCAGGCCCCTCTGCCACAAGGCATGCAGGATGGTGTGATCCTGGGGTCACCATCGTTCATTCACAATGCCTCATGCCAGGTGAACACCAGTGGGAGTCATTGGGAGGACACTCCAGCCTGTGTGCCCCATCTTACTGTCCCTAGTCAATCATTCATGCTCAGTGAGCTTCCTTCGCCAGTTCCAACAGCCTTTTCACAGTCACTCCCTCAACAGTATACCCCACTGTCAGTTACTCATTCATATCGCCACCAATCTCAGTCTCCGTCCCCATGGTCACCTCCCCGCTTGTCCCCAGCACCCCACACAAAGCGGCCTGCCCTTGTGTGCTTATTTTGTTGAGGGCAGAAGATTGGGTGAGGTCTACCACAACCGGGCAGCAAGGACAAGACTTGCATGTGAGTATGTTTACATATCGCCCCATTTGAATTGTACATCCAGTACTTGACAAAATCATTTTACCAAGTATGCGCTTACTTTTCCCAGTCAATGTACCTGACGGCACCTGAAATGTGAATACCCCCTCAAGTCCGGACGTGGAAAGTGAAAGCGCTTGGCCACTGAATCCCCCAAGCATCCCTTGAGATCAAACCAGACCGGCCCAGAGTCAATTTAGTCAAGGCCAACAGAAAACACTCTGTTGCCAAGAACTCTTAGAGGAACCCCACCCTTGTTCAATTCCGTATACACTCCATGGTCACTCAGGTTATCTTGTATTTTTTCTCTGCTTCATTATGCTTTCTGCTCAATCTGGTTGTTTTCTCCTATAGATACTACATGCAGTACACCAAGAGAAAACAATGATTTGGATCAACTGGAGCGCACCAGTTGTAAAGATGATAGAACGGCTGGGAGGACTAAGGGTGTAAGACACACTTGCCCTGGGCCGTCAAAGGGAAGAGGGGAGGTGAGATACTTCGCCCCTAAAGGGACTCAAGGTAAGAGAGGAGTCGGAAGGAAGTCCAAAGCCGAAGGCTAAAGTGCAGAGGATAGTCCGGGGAGCGACCAGAGCGCGAGGCCAGAAGTCCGAGGTGCACAAGACGAAGGGAACGAGAGCAGGATATGGTGACAGTGACGGTGAACAGTGCAGTAGACAGTGAATGGTATGAGGGATGAGTGGTTCGAACAGTTCATGAATCCAACCAAAAGTGTGTTTCAATTCCTAAGTACAAGGCTTTATAGTCCGGGTATACCCGAGACTGTCAAACTTAAAATAGCTATCAAGTCCAAAGGAAATGAGTAAAGGGGGTCAGGTACCGGGCCCAAGACCGATGTCTCTAACTGGATGCTTTTGGCACCAGAAAGACCAATTGGAGGCCGATGGTACCGATAGAACGTGAAGCGGTAACGTACTAACAATGTAAACTGAGTAGTCCAGAGGCGCTCAGCATGGTCTGGTATAAACCAAGACCAGTCTTAGCAACTAAAAAGGAGTTCAGAGCGAAGGGATAACAGTAAGGCAGTCGGATGAAAGGTAAAAGGGGTGGAATATAAGCACAGAGACATACAAGTCTCTACACCAGTCCGACACACCCATTCCCAGATCTCCAGCTCTGCAGGCGTAGTTGATACCAGCCACTTCTGTGCCGTGCCCCAGAGCCCTGTTAGCAGCCTTGGCCAAGGCACCATCCGTCTCATAGGACAGATACCTGCACTGCAGGGCCTGTGCAAAGTGCCAATGTAAATTCATTCTGAAGGGGACATTTAGCTCCCGCATGAACCAGGTGTGGAGTAGAGCAGATTGCTTAACTTCGAACTGTAAGTGAGTGCATTGTGATGTAATGCAGAGGGTGGAAAGGACTATGTGACCGCCCTCCCACTATCATACGCACACATAACTGCCACCATTGCACAATCTCATGCAGCTTGCTGCAGATGATGCAGGGCATATATCACCTGTTGGACTATGGCCTTAGTGATCTCAACTGAGGATGGGAAGCAGGCTGTGAGCGTCGTGGCAGGCTGTGATGTGGGGGACAATGTTGTGACTTGTGATGCGCTCACACGCATCCTTGTCTTTGAATGCGAGGAGCGCAGAGGATTGTGGTCATAGCCCTACTACTCCACTGCACCTTCCCGAGCCATGCCACTGCCCACCCCCAGACACAAATGCCCCAAACCCACCTCCCGCTCTCAGCCATCCCCACCAACCCAGTTATCCCACTGCCTTCGATTTTCAACTCCGAACCACCACACAGCACCTGATGCACTGCACCCCATCTGACTTTTACCTCTCTGCCAATCTCCCACCACCCTGACGACCGAGTGTTGATGAGCACGTCTGCACAGCCAGTCCAACTTACACCCTCAATGCCCATGCCCATGCCCTCATCTGTGCCAGTGCCGATCCCTGCTCCCACGACTGCCCATGGACATATGGGGTAGCTTGTCCTATTGACACATTTTAAAGATCCTTGCTCAGCTGTGATGGTTTCATTTGGGTATAAAACCTATCAACAGACTGTAGCAAGTGTAGAAATAGTTAGTGGGTACGATTGGTTCGTCCCAAAAGAGACTCAAAAGGAAAGGGAGAAGTCCGGGAGAAGTCTGTTCGATGGCACTCAGTGTTTAAGAACAAGTCCGAGCGGAATGCGAGCATTAGTCTGAGTGTTAGTCCGATAGTCCAAGCAGTTTCAGGCCTATGGAATGAAAGAGAAGAATGCTAAATACACAGTAGACAGTTTACTGCGTTTGGTGTTGAAGACAGTGATGGTGACAGTAATTGTGAGCCAAATTGGAGCTGGTATTTTCGATACCGTACATGGATATTATAGTCCGAGCATTCTTGGACTCTAACTATGACCAGAAACTACTAGCCATGACATGAAACCCAAAGGGGTAATGAAAATACACTATTGGAAATGAACAGACAGGCACCACCATCTGTCTAGACAGAATGGAGCATTTTTATATAGCGGCCGTCACATGTGATCGGTCCGGAATTAAAAGACCTAAAGAGGAACAATGATGAGATC
>JBBPQL010000580.1:0-21647 GCA_038092515.1 Boletus subparvulus | reverse complement strand
GTCATCGTCCAGCTTGGCAGTTCCGGCACACCAACGGCAACGGCACCAGCGCCTTCTCCGAGTCCCCCTTGCTCCACCTCACTCCGAGGCTGCATCGTCCATGTTGTCGACGGGGTAGCCAGCTGACGCGACATGTTCCATTGTGTCTGCACCGCCAACACCGACGCCTACCAAAGCCACGTTCGTTGTGGAGGGGACCAAGACAAGGATGGACGACGACCACGAAGACGGAGACGATGGCCACGGATCCAGCATCACCAATAAATATTCGTGCGCTCAAAGAAATGCATCGGGCCCAAGATTCTGTGGATGTGGCCGCGGAGGCTGCCCTTCGGGAGACGTTGGCAGGGGCATTGGATGCGCGCAACGACGTAGAAATGGTTTGTTGTTTGCAGGTCTCGCGGGGAGAGATTCCTGAGGCTGCTGAGACGCTCCGGCGAATGTTGGGCGTGAGGAGAAGCGCCTCGCATTGGAACGCGGGGAGTATGATGTAGTGCGGGGAATTCCGAGTTGGATAGATGAGAGAACAACAATGCAAATGGTTGAGAGCCCGACCCAACCGCCTCGTTCGTCTGTCCCGCCAGCGGTTGACCAGAAGACCGAATGTCTCCCCAGAACACAAATGGAGACGTGCACGCCGACATGAACGATATTGGTCGAGAAGTGTGCTCGACGAAAGTAAAGCTATCAATCCGACGATGCCCTGAACTGCCGCTCCTAGGGGATATGAAAAAGGCGACATGCCTTGGTAGGCACGACGACAGGCGAATCGGAGGAGGGGAGACCTATGGTCCGTATGCATCTATGGGCGCGGTTGGTGCCTGGGAAGGACGTTCCTATTGTGATCTCCCGGTCGCAGTCTCTGTTCAAGGATACATGGGGCGCGTTTGATACGCATGGGTGATGACGAGGGCAGGCTGGGCCACGTTTGGGGTCACGGTGTGCTTGGGGTTGTCGCTTGCACTTGCGGCGGTTTCGACCGCTACAGGGCCTCCAGCTGCGCGTTTGGGGATGGTGAGACGAGGGGCTGCGTCCACGCTTGGGGCACAAGCCGAACGCGACGGAGGTGCGCTGTGTTGGCATTGGAGCAGGACATTTCGGGACTGGGCTGCACAAGCTAAAATTTACAGATGTCATGATGGACGATGGATGCAAGCAGCGTAAGAGGGGGAGGACATGTTCGTGGGTA
Organism: Boletus subparvulus; assembly: GCA_038092515.1. Lineage (NCBI taxonomy): Eukaryota > Fungi > Basidiomycota > Agaricomycetes > Boletales > Boletaceae > Boletus > Boletus subparvulus. Next base: position 20,458 of record JBBPQL010000580.1, on the reverse strand, counting down.
TTCAAGGCAAAGTTCTCTCTCCCACGAAGCTCGCACCTCCGAGACCGACATCACGAACATAGATCGCGCGCACATCCGCCAATCTGTTACGAAATACTTCAAATGGATCATGTTTTCCCTCGCATGGGAGGGAAAGGAACAAACATTCAAGCTTCAAGGACGTCGACCTGGTTGATTCGGTCTGGTCAAATCCCCACTGAACGAGAAGCTCCTCCAATTCTGCAAACCGGCTCGCGAGGACGGTTATCGATGGGCTTGGTCGGACACGTTGCATCGACAAGGACACGAGTGCCGTCTTGAACCAATCCCTCACTTCCATGTACAGCTGGTACGAGGAAGCAGCAGAAACCCTCGCCTATCTTGCAGATGTCCTCTTCAAAACTCGATGGCCTCACAAAGAGCCGATGTATGACTCGTGCTTGGACCTTATAGGAACTTCTTGCATCGAAGATTATCCGATTCTATGATCGCGAGTGGAACTTACTTATATCTGAATGATATGCACGCCAACCACAAGGATTCACCTACGGTCAAGCAAGAACTAGCTCATGCTATGGGAGAAACTCCGCATAGCATCGATACGCAATCCAACACATATAACCCACCGCCCATGGAGATCAATGAACTCGATACACGCACGGAACAGCTGCGTACTCAACTGACAGGACATCATAGCGTTCTACCACCGAGTCATTCGACTGCCTCGAGCAACCTTCTCGAACCGTTTAGCTCCCGTGCATTGTGTTCTCCGTTACAAGGATTGGCTTACAAGAGCAAGGTGGTAGTCAGGGACCTTTCGTTTTTTTACATCACCGGCTCCGTGATCTCCGTGATCCTCTTGATGGGTTCGTGTCGTGACGACGAACAGGAGGTTGAGTCTGACGTGGGCTTGAGTGACGAGGCGGAGGCCGTATCCGATTAGTCTGGTGACCAGACCATCTATGGGGTAAACCAGCACTAGTCTGACGTACATGAGAGGTGAGTCATTGGTATTAAAAGTCGTTCTCGGACGTCTTACGATCATATCTGGCCCTCGCAGCAATAGTATCTTCCCATTGTTGAGGATTGGTGCCGATCTTGGTGATCTCGAGCATTCAAGAGTCGCATCTAGGAAGAGAACACTGGCAAACCCTTTTCGATACGACGACAATATTGGGAAGATCGCTCGGTTGAAGCTGGAGGCTTCGCCAAGAGCGATCGGGACGACGACAATCTGGTGAAGTGAAGAACTCATAGCCCACGGACTGGGAGTGCTAGTGGGGACGGGATAGCGATCGGTTGGTCGTGGAATCCAATTCTGCCAGAGTTATAACCAGAGCGACGTCTCCCAAAAGCGGTTAGCTTTATTAGCACAAAAAGGTGATGCCGTTGTGCTTCTTAAGTGACCACGAGAACGAATTTTGTCGACCATGGACTCCAACTCAGTCCTAGCTGATGTTTGCAATCTCTGAACGTGTGCGCTGAGAAACAACTTGGAAGTAACCCGCGCCTTAAGGTTTGGTTTCCCGCGAAGTCGGCGATAAGAAAGTGGGTGCATCTTTGTCCATGTTTATTCGCGGGATCAGAGCTTATAATTACTCCATGATTTAGCGACATGCTGCAATTAATTATTTTTAACTATCGATGTTCCTCCGAATGGTGGAGGCCGGTTGATACTAGCTTCACCGCTTTCTTCTTCTTAGTTCACATGGTTACTCGGAACCTTACTCGGTGCGTTCTATGACAGACTCGACCCCCCTGTTTACCAAGAGCAAGATCGCGAGGCGTGGCGTAGAGCGAGAGAGCTCCTCGATTCCGGAAGCAACTACTTACAGAGAAAATTGGTGCACGATTGCTACGAACAGCTGAAAGCTCGGGGATACGTCCTACGTGCCCGATACGCACCCAACTGGGTCCCATCCTGGAAGAACGACAAAAAGAAAAGTTGGCACGAATGTGAAGATATCAAACGAATAACAGTAGGTATTCTCCACACCTAGTTATTCATCCACGTCATGATGAGGATTCAAGTATATACAGATATACCACGATGAAAGTAACCGTTCACAGCCCCAACTTTTTGTTGGTAGAGTCAAGTACAGGTATGACCCCAATCACCTGCACATCTCCGAATTCCAGGCTGAATACAATGCCTGTGGCGGGACCGGAAATATTATAGGCAGCGGAATCTTCACGTCAGGAGTGGTTGTATTCAGTTCGAAAATATAATACATGGCAGAAAATTCCTCCGGCCATATTTGAAGCCCCAGTGACGAGGCCGGATGGCTGCTAGATGAGAGACTGCTACCAGTAGTACGTGTCTGACGCGAGGCATATGTATTCGTACGTTTTCAGAGTGCGGCCTATGGGCAAAGTCACTTACCGTAACCGTCGTAACGGGCATAACTTCCAAAAGCGAAGAAAAAAGGACGGGAAAGCTTGTAGGGTCCAATCTCCTACTTTCTATGTAAGTATTGGTTGTACACTCTTGATGCTACGTTTTTTTATTATGCACCGACTGTGCACACAAAGCCAGTGCGCGAACAGTATCAATGTATATTGTGTATTTTTTTGGGCTCACCTGGTATTGTAGCACGGTCAAAGTTGAAAGACTCATCAGTCGCAACTACACTGAATTGCTTTGACCGCTATGTTGTGAAGGATGTCTCACCAGGCAGTGTTTTGCCGGAATTGGGTCATTCCTCCCATGATTTCGCATTCGAAACGGACACGCCACTGATAAAACACAGCAACACGACATAGGTAGTAATGTATATGCCATGAAAATAAGTGTGACATGGCGTTGGAAACTTCATGGGGATGTGGGTATAGCCGGGATACGACGCGTGATGTACCCCATTTGTCGTATCCAGTGAGACGTACCACGGGTCATACTATGATACACCTTTTCTCCTTCACTGACCATACGAGAGCGCAATTTCCAGGTGCTGAGGCCGGCTCTGATGGCAGCAAATCGCTGGACAACTTCATCCATAGTGGGACGTTTTGAAGGGTCCTTCTGAACCATGTCAGTTATGAGAGGTCGCATGAAGTCAAACCCGAGCTTTGACTGGGGCGATGTTGAGCTACGCGTATACGACAACCAGTTAAGCACATACCTCAACAAAATCCTTCCTGATGGTATTGCCGATGTAGAAGACATCAGTAGGGAAAGGATCGCAAGGAGCGTTGGAATTTTGAAATTCCGGGACTTCCTTGTCAGCTCCCCAGATCGGGACTTCCAAAGGCTTGGAAATGGAAGGATCATAGCGACGTGACAGACCGAAGTCGATCAATAAATATTTTGGAGGTCGTTCAGTACGGGTCTTGTAGCGCGCATATCCAGAGAAGTCTCGCTTCATCAAAGGACTGGTAGGGTGAAATGCGTCAAGGTAGAGCCTACTTGGATCCATCATGATGTTTCTGGATGAACAATCACTGCAGAAGAATAAATAGAAGAATAAACACTCAAGCGCTCGTGCAAGGACTTACCGATGGGCAACGCGGTGCTTATGCATAAGATGGAGGCCCTACAAAAAGTCAGCAACTGGATAAGGGAACGATTGGAGGCCTACCTCGAATAATTGTCGAACACATTCTACTGCCTCTCCAATCGTACGAAAAGGAGGTCGTAAATATTCTTGAAGCAGTGGCATAACAATGATCACCCTATCCTCTTCATCAGGCACGGACAGGACGTCATAAACCGGAACACAGTGGTTAGCACTCATAGCTAGCGGTTGGGAGGAGAAATATCGTGCGATATCAGTCTCATGAGGGTGGTAGGTCTTGTTGATAAGCTTGAGTGTAACGTATTTGCCATCCGAAACACGCGTACCATCGAGGATCCTGGCAGCGTACTATGAGTTTATATCAGATGAGTGACGCGAGAATGCGTCTAGAATTCTTAGTACTCACCGGAGCCGCACAACTATCTTCACACAAAACCCAACTCTTCTTCGTTCCTTGCCAAGAAGGTGTCCAATCCGGGGCATAGCGAGGTCGAAGTAGATATCCATTATCCTTCAACCATTGATAATGTTGGGACCACCACAGCTCGGGTTCAGAAAGCTCGCCATCTTTGTTTGTGGGCATGTCACCAAAAACTGCAAGTTCAAGTTGAGCAAGCTGCAGCGCCTGCTCTTGACTGGCTCCAGTTTCCTTGGCTGGCTGGATTCCTGAACGTGACATGGCTGGCGATGTGTGTCGAAGGTGTGTCATGCAGCAACAAGTCTTTGTATTATTTACAAACATACACAAATATGGATCTATATGGGACCCCATGGACCCAGCTATCGCGGAGTTGTATTTGAACGTGTAAGAAAGATTGGCCAGATGGAGGAGGGGTGCTGGACGCTTTTTCCACACGGTCCCCCATTAAAGAACCAAGATCTGACTTATCCAAGGTATTGTACCCCCCTTGATCATGCAATCCGACAACACCCAGAGGGTGCTTTTCATTGACTGTAATATCCCAGCAGACCTCGGGTCGATTGAGGTCAATGATCCAACAGCTCAGCTCGAGAAAAGCACTGCCAAAGACTCCTTGCATGCAGGCGATATATATCTCCAAGCCACGCTGAATGAGATGGTCCAGATTATCCGTTTATGCAAAAGTCTGGAAGAAAACCATCGTGAGCTTCTTCGAGATACGAAGGCCCAGTACGACAAGTGGGTATATTTATCATTAGCGAAGTTTATTCCGAATAGTAATGCTTGCTTCATCAGCTTGAACCGACGGAAGAAGGAGCTTGAATTCCTTGAGAAGCGTAAATCAATAATCAAGCTGTTCAAGTTCATGGAAATCAGGCGTGCCAAACGAGCATTCCGTGAAAATACCCGGGAACTCTGGATTTCGACACGGGTACCATCTTTAATGAATCCTTGGGATAAATGAAGCTCATGAAGAAGGCAGACAACCTCTGAAATGTTGAAGAGAGATATGATATCGATCTCGCTCGCTCCAGTTGAAAGTACGACTTCTTTATGCATCATGGGCTTCCTCAAACAACAAGCGTAGGTGGATCTGTCAGGGGTGGCCAACGGATTTCGGGTATGGCAGTGCCACTGCCACCTCCAGGGGAGATGAATGATCCTGGTATCCAGGAAGCTCTCGCCGCTGCTCAAGAGGTGGCAACCATTCTGGCATCCTCCGGAAATTCTTTCGCCGATTCAACCTCCTCGAGCAGTTCAGATGGACAACCCTCGAGTAAGGCAATAATGTTCCATCCAGCCATACGCTGATTGCATATTTTCTGCTGCATTGAATCTTAGTTGCAAGTTTTGTTTTCGATTCTGAGGCATCATCATCTGCCCGAAGTAGTGTCTCTACCTCGCCCAGTAGCCCTGGCTCGACCTCCAGTTTCAATTGGCTCAACTTCAACGTCAATTGCAACATTATCAAGAACACAGATTCCAATACTCCTGGATTTACCATCAACAACAATGGGTCTGACGATAGCGGATCTTGAAGTAGGTTCTATCCAGTGAGAACTCAACCTGACTTAACCATAGTTTGCGATCACCGTTCGTCTGTGAATAGCCCGCCATCCTAGATGCTAGTTTCCTTCACAGTGCAATTTCTCTTGTAGTTCCACCTTACATTACAGCAATACTATTACTTCCAGAGTTGAGGTTGCTTCGGTGGGAAGGAAAATTCGTGCGGTTGATTTGTTCATACGTGCACTATTATTATACTGTTCACACGGCGAATGGAATAATTCGACTCCCTTGCACATCCCTTCTCACACCTTTGGTATTCTACTGCTAAATATCACCACCCCATCGTTAATTTCAGAACCATTTCCAGAAGTTTGCCATTCGTCAGTGGATGCTTCATGCCTGCCAAGCCCGAATGTTCAAGTCACTTCCTGCGGGTCGTCACAAGGGTTAAGATTGGGCCGTCCCCACCTTCCCCCGCTTCGTTTGGACAAAGGTAGATGCAGAAGGGAGTGCCGCCCCCCTCCCGCTGTCGTGCAATTCGAACTCTGGGTGGTCGATGTGTTATGTGTTCGGACTCACGGTCTCGATCGACAAACTGCACAAACCGTGAGTAGTCGTCTCTTTGCCCTGTGCGACGATTAACCCTCTGTCGTTTATTAGGTCGTCTCGAACATCAAGTTCACTATGTGGTGGTCGTGGAATTGAGCTCGATTTTACCAACACAACATACCTGATATGAAGAAAGTCAACGCTCTCGACGAGAAATTGACTCCAACGATCCGCTCCAATCCTTGGTATTGATTTATTTTCCAACTCAGGATACCATTTGATCGCTGTCACAGATACCTGGGCCAATGGTGTCTATGCGGAGGTGAGGACGGGGGTTTGAATTGACTGTTCCTCACAAGTTCGTGGTGTCCCTTGAAGTACATTCATCTCGTTTCCCGCTCCAGCATTGGTCCGAACATTAGTGGGCGGCGTCAAGCTGGGTCCCCGGTTTGGAGGGTACCGTCCGCCTGGGGGACGAGTAACTGGAATTTCCCAAAGCGACACGAGGTGAGTATATATCGTGCATCATGCTACTTGGTATTCATGCGAGCCCCCTTCCTTGAAATGGCCAGACGGAAAGCGAGAAAACCAATGATTGGAAATAATAAGTGTCGGACCTCATAGACGGTCTGGTCACCAGACTAGGGTCCAATTCGGGCTTGGCCGACGGCACTGAGGATGCTTCGACGCCAGCTTCTCCCTTACATGCTGAGCCTTCAGCTCTGGTGGACACCTCTACACAGGCGTTTCGGCTGATTGCCCGCCTCGGGTATCCATTCAAAGCGCTCTTGCTGGAGCGGCAGTCAAATGGCCAATGCAAGCGTGTCGCTGCCGAGCACGAGATAATAGTTCTGGGAGTCCCGTCCCAGACGAACCACAAAAATATGCGGGTGACGGTGTTGGAGATCCTTTGATTAGGATGGAGTATGTGCACTCGTCCGTTTCTTTTCTTTTGATCCCAATCTTTGATCGAGTTTTTTCGTCTTGCTTTCCCGTTTCGTCAATTCTCTGCCATCGTTGTGTTTTTCACTGTGCTTGGCTTACCTCGTTCCTACTACCATATTCATTACGTCACGTAGTAGCCAAGTATCGTCTATGTATCACTCATATGCTCCATACCTCACCGGCCACCGGACGTACTCAGATCCAATGATTAGTAAGAAAATCATGTCGTTGTTCGCGGACACACTGTTGATTGGGTCTCGGTTTCCTCGATTCCAATTGTGAACTCAATCGAGGAATTCACCATGGAATGACCAGCAATTTCGACGCCGGCTCCCTCAAGCTCGCTCCTCGCGCGACTACGAGGCGAAAACAACCACCGTGTTCGTGTTCAACAACAACAATCTGATGTCTTGGCACACTGGTATGATATTCCCAGTCCTATTTGACATTTACGGGTCTACCATTGTCGGAGATCCAAGATGAACATGTGAGCAACTGTCTTCATCCCGAGTCTTGCATAAATTTCCCAAGATGCAGAAATCGATAAGCAATACCAGTCAATGGACGTTTGGTGTTCAAAACGAAACAATACATGAACGAACTGAGCGTCTTTCAAAACACCGTGACTCACGAATTGCTCCAAATTAAACTTTTCACGTCGATGTGTGTCAGTCCGTCGACATGGCTTCGAAGCAGACATCAAAGTTGGGTGATCTGTCCTACCCTACGATCTGATGCAAGCCTACATGGAAACCGTCGCATATATATGGGATCAATAAATGTTTTTGTGTGTCGTTCACAGCCTGTCGAGTCGGATGGCCAATGGGAATGTTGTTCGAGGGAACACGGAGAAGCTTGCGAGCCTGAGAACGAGATGCCCAAGTCTGAAAGTGCCTCACTGCAGCTAGTACGGGAAGGGTCCGGGTCCCGGCAAACTAAGCAACGATGCATTGTTATAGACAAACATCCGGATTCCGTACACCGAGGTCGTAGGAGAGATTGCAAAATTGCCTTGAAACCTAAATATCATGTTAGCCATCAAAGGTCAGGAGAGGTCTTATCAATCGTACTCGTCGAATGCAAACTAAACATAGTACGTGCTAGATTGGGGGGAAGACGACACTCATGACTTGCACACGTCCGCAAGTTTCCAACCCTGAACAACTTCCAGGCAGTCCTCGCGCGGTCGTTTGACCCGTGCTCACACGCATAAAACCTAGTGGAAGCAGCGTCGCGCATACCGAGGCACGCAAAAAAAGGATCTGAAACATGAATAAATCGAATGTTTGGAACGGTCAAAGTGAATCTGAGGTGCCAAAAAACGTAAGCAGTGCATATATGCGGGGGATTTAAGCAAAAAAGATGTTGGATGTTGGGAGCCGGGCGTGTATGGAGGGTGTCGGCAGGTAATGGAAGTAGACGTGAATTAAGTGCCTTGCAAGTCTAGGTGTTGATGAAAAAGCGCGTGCTTGACGGAAGTAAAGCTATTAGTCCGACGATGCCCGGAACTGCCAGACCAAAAGGCGGGTCGGAGAGAAGTCAGGGATATAAAAAAGGCGATAAAACATATATTTGGTAGGCACGACGACAGGCGAATCGGAGGAGGGTCCGTATGGATGATCCATGGGCGCGGTTGGTACCTGAATTTCCTATTGGAATCTTCCGGTCGCAGTCTCTGTTCAAGGACGTGGGGCGCGTTGAACGCATGGGGGGCAGGCAGGTCCACGTTTGGTGTTACGGTGTGCTTGGGGCTGTCGCTTGCACTTGCGGCGGTTTCGACTGCTACAGGGCCTCCGGGTGCGCGTTTGGGGCATGGTGAGACGAGGGGCAGCATGCGCCTGGGGCACAAGTTGAACGGCGCTGCGTCGGCATGCGGGGCTGGGCCGCAAAAACAGATGCCGGCAAAAGTGCTCTCTGGGATATGTCAAGCCAAGGCTCCAGCTTGAAGAAATGTTGACATGTATTTTGAATCTCGTGTTGTACTACGCCGCCGCGTGTTACTCTTGCCCCGAATATCCACAACGTAGAGAGTGATCATCGAGCCCATGCCTTCATAGCCGTCTCACGACCGTATCGTGCTTGGTCCATCCTGTCTAGAAAGTGAGTGATCATCGAATCCATCCTTTCCCAGGGAATCACAGCTGTCTCATGACCTTATCGTGCTTGTCCCATCCAATCTAGAATGTGAGTGATAGTCGAATCCATACTTTAACAGCCGTCTCACGACCCTGTGGTGCTTGTCCCATCCCATTTAGAAAGTGAGTGATCATTGAATGATTTGAATCCGCGTCTCACGACCATATCGTGCTCTTTCCATCTAGGACGTGAGTGATCGTTGAATCCATGCTGTCACAGCAATCTCACAACAGTACTATTGTCGCTTCCCTAGCGAGTGAGTGATCGTCGAACCCATACTTTTACAGTCATCTCACAACCGTATCGTGGTTGTGCCTTCCCATCCAGACCGTGAGTGGTCGTCTAATTCATCCTTTAATACGGCTTTCACGAACGTATCATGCTTGTCCCATCATCCCATCTAGGCAGTGAGTGGTCGTTCGGATCCATGCTTTCACAGCCACTTCATGACCCTATCATACCTCTCGCATCCAATCTAGTTGGTGAGTGATCGTCGAATCCAAGCTTTCAGAGCCGTCTCACGACCGTATCGTGCTTGTCACATCACATCTAGGAGGTGAATGATGGTCGATCCTATGCTTTCACAGCCATCTCACCAATGTATCCTGCTTGTTGCATCCCATCCAGGAGGCGAGTGGCTGCGAATTCATGCTTTCACGGCCGTCTCACGACCGTAGATTGTGCGTGATCGTCGGATTCATACTTGTACAACCATCTCACGACCATACCGTGCTTGCCGCATTCAATTCAGGACGTGAGTGGTTATCGAATCCCTGAATTCACAGCTCCCTCACGACCGTATCGTGCATGTCGCATCCTTCCTAGCGAGTGAGTGGTCGCGGAATCCCTGGTTTCACAGCCGTCTGAAGACTGTGTCATACATCTCGCATCCCATCTAGTTGGTGGGTGATCGTCGGATCCAAACCTTCACAGCCGTCTCATGACCGTATCGTGCTTATCCCATTCCATCTAGGAGGTGAGTTATTGTCGATCCTTACTTTCACGGCTGTCTTACGACCGTGTCGTGCTTGTCCCGTTCCATCCAGGCTGTGAGTGATCGTTGAATCCGTGTTTTCACAGCCGTCTCACGACCGTATCTTGCTCATCCGATCCCATCTAGATTGTACGTGATCGTCGAATCCACGCTTTCACAGGCGTCTCATGACCTCATCGTGCTTGTCGCATCCCACCTAGAAAGTGAGTGATCGTCGATTCCATCGTTTCACAGCCGTCTAACGACCGCATCGTGCTTATCCCGTCCCATGCAGGTTGTGAGTGATTGTCGAATCCATGTTTTCACGCCCATCTCACGAGCATATCGTGCTTGTCGTATCTCATCTAGCAAGTGAGTGAGCGTCGAATCCGTGCCTTTACCAGCCGTCTCACGACCTATCGTGCTTGTCGTATCCCATCTAGAAAGTGAGTGATCGTCGAATCCATGCTTTCACAACCGTCTCACGGCCGTATCGTGCTTGTCGTATCCCATCTAGGAGGTGAATGACCGTCGATTCTATACTTTCACGGCCAGCTCACGAATGTATCGTGCTTGTTACATCCCATCTAGGAGGTAAGTGGCGAATCTATACTTTTACAGCCGTCTCATAACTGTAGTGTGCTTGTTCCGTCCATCTAGATTGTGCGTGATCGTCGAATTCATACTTGTCACAGCCATCTCACGACCGTACCGTACTTGTCGCATCCAGGCCGTGAGTGGTTGTCGAATCCCTGAACTCACAGCTCCCTTACGACCGCGTCGTGCTTGTCTCGTCCCATCCAGGCTGTGAGTGATCGTCGAATCCATGCTTTCACATCCATCTCACGAGCATATCGTGCTTGTCGCATCCAATCCAGGCTGCGAGTAAGCGTTGGATCTGTGCTTGCACAGCCGTCTCACGACCATATCGTGATTGTCGTATCCCATCTAGGAAGTGAGTGATCGTCGAATCCATGCTTTCACAGCCGTCTTACGGCCGTATCGTGCCGGTCGTATCCCGTCTAGGAGGTGAATGATTGTCGATTCTATGCTTTCACGGCCAGCTCACGAATGTATCGTGCTTGTTGCATCCCATCTAGGAGGTAAGTGGCGAATCTATACTTTTACAGCCGTCTCACGACCGCCTCGTGCTTGTCACATCCCATCTAGCTCGTGCGTGATCGTCGAATCCATACTTTCACAGCGATCTCACGAATGTATCGTTCTTGTTGCATCCCATCTAGGAGGTGAGTTATCATCGAATCCATGCTTTTACAACTGTCTGACCATCGTATCCTGCATGTCGCGTCGCGTCTAGCGAGTAAGTGGTCGTCGATTCTGTGTTTTCACAACGTCTCACGACCGTATTGTGCTTGTCGCATCATATGTATCTAGCGAGTGAGTGATTGTCCAATCCATGAGCCATCTCACAACTGTATCTTACTTGGTCCATCCCATTTATAAAGTGAGTGATCATCGAATCCATCCTTTCACAGTCGTCTCACGATCGTATTGTGCTTGTCGCATGCCATAGGAGGTGGGTCATCGTCGAGTTCATGCTTTCACGACCCTCTCACGACCGTATCGTGCTTGTCTCCCAAGTAGATCGTGCGTGATCGTCAGATTCATACTTGCACAGCCATCTCACGACCGTGCCGTGCTTGTCGCATCCCATCTAGGAGGTAAGTGGTCCTCGAATCCTTGCATTCACAGCCCCCTCACGACCGTATCGTGCGTGTCACATCCTTTCTAGAGAGTGAGTTATCACCAAATCCAAGCTTTCACCGCCGTCTGAAGACTGTATCGTGCTTGTCGTATCACATCTAGAAAGTGAGTGATTGTCGAATCCATACTTTCACAGGCGTCTCATGACTGTACCCTGCTTGTCGCGTCCCATCCAGGAGGCGAGTGATCACCGAATCCATGGTTTTATAGACGTCTCACGACTGAATCGTTCTTGCCGTATCACATCTAGCAAGTGGGTGTTCTTCGAAACTATGCTTTCACCGTTGTCTCATAAGATTTATGGCCCTTGTTATATCCCGTGCAGAACGTGAGTGGTCGTCTATTCCCACCTTTTACAGCTGTCCCTCAGAGTGTAACGCATGTTTCTTCAATCATAGAACGAAGATATTGAGCGCACAGATGCCAACAGTGATGCCGACAGTGACGCTGACAGTGATGCTGATAATGATGCCGACATTGATGCATTGAAAGTCCAATATGCCACTGAACTTTCTCTTCTTCAGCGTGACAACTTCAACCTACTGTCTAACCTGGAAGAAGGCCATCGGAGAATGTTGACTCTCCAATCAGCCTTGAAAACTGCACGGGAGGAAGCTGAGACACTCAAGAGCGACTACGATACCAGAGTCACTCGTCTTCAGCACGAAAAATCTGATCTGCAGTCCGCACTTGCCGCTCTGAAAAGGGAGATAGCTGAAGCCAATCGGGGGTCGTCCCTGGGCATTGGCGACTTCAAACTATGGATGCGCGAGAGCTCCGTTAATGCGGATACACTCCTCTCGGATCCCGACCAATTGACTTCCTCAAGTGACATCCATCATGTACTTATTCACAATGCTCTCCTGAAAGGACGTTCGGGAGCCTGGAGTTCGGCGTACGAGGACGCCCACAAGGTAATCTTCCATCCCCTTATCCGTGCACTCATGTCCACTTATCTACATGTTAAGTCTTTCCTCATTCGCCCGTCAGCGCTGGGTTATATTGCCAAGGCTCTCGCAGAGATTGGAAAGGGTGAAACCGAGAAAGCGGTGGAGGAATTCGACCTCGCGTTCGGAAACTGCAATCCGAACGAGAATAATTTGCTGTTGCTGATCAAGGTTTGTGATCCGTTTACGCGGCAGGTTTTTCATGCAACTAAGCGTCCGCCACCTAGGCCGTCATCCTATTTGTGGCTGAGAAATATGACAAGGCAATCTTGCGCGTTCAAGATCTGATTCGTGTTTCGAGCGATGATGAGACAATTTATTGTTGCATACAGGTATTCCACGCGAGATCAGAATGTAGACATGCACATGATAATTTCCGTTACTAGGTCCTTGCGAAAATGTATCTGATGCGGGGTGAGCATTCCCGTGCGGCACAATCACTCGAACGGGGACAGGGCCTCGCCTTATCCTGTACTGGCTGTCATCTGGAGACAATCTCGTTCGTAAGTCACTTCTGGTGATGGTATTATGACACATGCTCACTCTTACAATAAGATATTCGGATGGACCTTTGACGGCCTTCAGATCAAGGTGCTGCGATATCATTGCGAAGCTCTTCATTCTGCGGGCCGCGTGGAGGACACTACGGTGGCACTTCTCAAGATACTCGATAACTTTGGCGAGGAGATATACGCGAGTAAAGTATCAGCATGGGTTATGGGTAAGTATCGACATGCAAATCAGGTGGACGTGAATAACGTGTGTTTTCAGACCTTAAGAAACAATGTGTCGAGATGCTTGAAGCGCTTGGGGACACAGCGCTCAGCTCTGGGCAGCACGACGAGGCAATTGCATGGTACACCTTTGCGTTGCCTCTTAGCCCTTCAAACCCAGTAGACATCCTTGTGAAACGAAGTGGAGCACGAGCTTCGAAAGGGTTTTGGGAAGACGCCCTGACGGATGCGAACGAGGTGTGTACGCTGTGTTGTATCTGACAGCAGCTCACTGGCTCATCATCCTTATATGTAGGTGATCAAGCTGGATCCGTCATCGCATTGCGGATACGAAAGGAAGTATATGGCGCTTCATGGCGCGGAAGCTTATGGTAAAGCGAACAATGCGCTCATCCACATGCTTTCAATCATCGAGAATTCCCCACACGAAGAAATACGACGTATGTATCTCCGATACCATCCTGGGATCATGCATCAACAGTGGTTTACAGGACTACGAGAAGACTATACCACTCCGGGAAAGACAACCGCTGCAATCGATATCGCTATTCACGACATCTTCAATCTCTGTCCACTCGTCCTCATTGATGTCGCAACGGGCCAACTATGTGATGCACAAGAGCGAGTTCGAATTTTCAAATCGGAAACACCGTTCAAGAAGCTCGTCTCCGAGACCGCCATCACGACAATAGATCGCGCGCACATCTGCCAATCTGTTGCGAAATACTTCAAATGGATCATGTTTTCCCACACATGGGAAGGAAAGGAACCAACGTTCAAGGACGTGGTTGATTCGGTCTGGAAACTGGATAAATCTCCACTGAACGAGAAGCTCCTCCAATTCTGCAAAACGGCTCGCGAGGATGGTTATCGATGGGCATGGTCGGATACGTGTTGCATCGACAAGGACACGAGTGCCGTCTTGAGCCAATCTCTCACTTCCATGTACAGCTGGTACGAGGAAGCAGCAGAAACCCTCGTCTATCTTGCAGATGTCCTGTCCACTTCAAAACTCGGTGACCTCACAAAGAGCCGATGGATGACTCGTGCTTGGACCTTACAGGAACTTCTTGCATCGAAGATTATCCGATTCTATGATCGCGAGTGGAACTTATATCTGAATGATATGCACGCCAACCACAAGGAATCCCCTACAATCAAGCAAGAACTAGCTCACGCTATGGGAGTTACTCCAGAGACTATCACCAGCTTCAGGCCAGAGCATCTGGGAGTACGGGAGAAACTCCGTCTAGCATCGATACGCAAGGCAACAGTGGAGGAGGATATTGCGTACTCCCTGATTGGTATATTCTCGAGCGACATTGCGCCTCGCTACGGGTTGGGGAAAACAGCGCTCGGCCAGCTTTTAGAGAACATTGTCGCTCGCTCCGGAGATATAACTGTCATCGCGTGGACTGGGAAATCATTGCCATACAATTCTGCACTTCCCGATTCCCTAGCTGTCTACAGCCAGATACCATATAACCCACCGCCCATGGCGATCAATGAACTCGATACGTGTATGGAACAGCTGCGTACTCGACTGACACAGCAGGACGTCATAGCATTCTACCACCAAGTCATTCGACTACCTCGAGCAACTTTCTCGAACCGTTGTTTACAGCTCCCATGCATTGTGTTCTCCGTTACAAGGATTGGCGTACAAGAGCAAGGTGGTAGTCAGGGGACCCTTTATCGTGCAGTGGTCTCCTTGCTCGGCAGAGTGGAATTTAGGACCGCGGACCCAATGCCACTGACGAAACCCCGGAAACTCGTCTTTTTACATCCCTGGCTCCGTGATATCCACGATCCTCTTGATGGGTTCGTGTCGGACGACGAACAGGAGGTTGGTTCTGACGCGTGCTTGAGTGACGAGGCTGAGGCTTGGTCCGATGGGGGCTCAGGCGACGGCAATGATGACGCTTCGGCGCCAGCTTCTCCCTTACATGCTAAGCCTTCAGCTCGGGTGAACGCCTCTACACAGGCGTTACGGCTGATTGCCCGCCTCGGGTGTCCATTCAACGCGCTCTTGCTCGAGCAGCAGTCAAATGGCCAATACAAGCGTGTCGCTGCCGACCATGAGATCATAGTTCCGGAGTCCCGCCCCATACGAACCCCAAAAATATCCGGGCGAAGGTGTTGGAAATTGTTTGATTGGGGATGGCGTATGTGCCCCCGTCCATTTCTTTTCTCTTTGTCTCAATCCTGTTTTGTTGTCTTGCTTTCTTGCTGTCTCGCCGTTTCGTCAATTCTCTGCCATCGTTGTGTTCTTCACTGATTCCTAGCTATCGCTTGTGCATCACTCGTATGCTACTCCATCCATATCTCACTGGATATATGTAAGTACTCAGATTCAATGTTGTAAGACAATCATATCCCCTGGTACACAGTTGATTGGGTTACGGTTTCCTCGACTCCAATTGTGAACACGTCCGACCAGCAATTTCGACGCCGGCTGCCTCAAGCTCCCTCCTTGCTCGACTACGAGGCCAAAACGACCACTGTGTTCGTGCTCCAACAACAACAACAAAAACCTGATGCCTTGGCACACTGATATTGTGCAAAACTATTCCGTTCGGGGCTGAATACAAACATGATGATCTGACGTACTATGTGTACACTTCAAGGCGCATGACCAGCGAAACAGATAACATATACATTTGATAGCAGTTACACAGCAGGTGCGAACAATGCAGAGCGAGAAAGCGAACGAGGATACGACACTAAAACTAGGCACCGAGATGGATATAAAGAACCCGTTGGTCGAATGGTATATCCACAGTTTTCATCGTCTTGTTCAGCGCGAACGCTGCGCGAGTATGATTCAGGCGACCAGACTCGTCCACCATATGTTTATAGAAAGTGGAGGTGATCTTGTTCGTCGCATCATCGTACACCGCCCACATCGTCCCGATCACCGAACGGAAGCCAGCAAACTGCATCGCCGACGCGAGATGGATCACCTCGTCCGGACTCTCTTCATCGCCGACAGTCGTATGACACGCAGAGAGATACGCAAATTCAGGATTCCTCAGATAGCACCCAATGATGCGTTGGATCGTAAAGTGTCCGTCGTGCAGAGCGAAAGCGGACTCGAACGGGTGCTTCCGATTTGGGAGACCATGACATGCAAGGTGGACCCATTCGTTCTTGCCAAGTTCTTCAACGACCCTAGAAGTGCAAGATTCCTCTCCATCTGTACGCGTGAATGTAGCGAGGCCGTCGACGCACTGACGAATGTTGTCCAGTTCCGCGCCTACGGAGAAAAGTTCGCTCTCGCCAACGGCTTTGGCTTGACCGATGGCGATGAAATGTTTCTGTCCAGTGGCAGAATTCCATGGATTGCGCCGTCTGGAACGAACGAGAGCGGTCAGGGTTGGGGTGTAGGACGAAATGTAGAGATGAGGGAGATTCCGTTGGCCCGTCCTATACGGACCAGCAGCGTGCAAGGGCAGCACAGAGAACTCGGCGGTGGGACACCACCAGATGCGTGATTGAAATGGGTGCGTCGTCTGGAGGTAATCGACAATGGGGGGAAACGATCTGATCCCAAAGTTTGCGTAAGAAGAACGCGAGCTCTTTCGTCACGTCGGCCTTCGTTGCGCGTACACTCAAGGTATGGAGCTCCGTTGACAGGTCTCGAACCCTTTCCTGTGTAATATACAAGGGAATATGAACAGGCTCGCGGTCGATTAAGACGATGAGCGCGTCACAACTATACTGACTCGCACTGAGGATGATGACGGGTCCACCATTGGCTGCGCGTTGGAGATCGGGAAAGAGCGATGGAAGAAGGAAGCGGGAGAGACCGGGTAGCTTGCGAATCTCGGTAACAACTCTCTCCAGTTCGAGGTTGAGATGGCACACCCGTTCGTGCTGATCCGCACCAGGTGTGTCGAGAGCGTTGCGGATGAGCAAGGCCAGCCGCATGAACTTGTCTGCCAACGCCTTTCCTGCCGGGCTAGAAACCACGACATCATCCAGCGGGGAATGGAGTCGAGTAAGCTGACTCCAAAAGACACCTCGGCCTTGTTCTAGAAGCTCGACTGCACGTGTGGGAGCACGTTCACGAAGACATGCTGAGAATGCGTCTACTGCGAGCGATGACGTGAGGTTTTTGAGGATGACAAGATGGCGAGGTAATGACGGCAGAGTGGTCAGATATCGAATGAGTAGTCGAAGAGATGTTTCATATGCGAGAAGTACCGTGGAATGCTGGAAATCCTCAGCGACACGAATCCATGCTCTAGCAGCAGAAAGATCAACGGAAGACACGATCTGAGGCACATGTACGAGTTGAGCGTAGAGACTGAACAAGTCCTCCTTGTCCTGTAACCGCTTCGACCGGGTGAACCGAATGCGGAGGTAGCGTGCAAGGTCCTCCAATGATCCTGACCGATCAGGATGCCCTTGGGGGCGAAGCTTGAATGCTTCTCGGACGTGGATAATGGCCTCATCGAGGTCCTCCATCGCTCCGAGGTGGTTGTACCGAGTGGAGAGAGCATCTGCAAGGCTGTTCAAAGAACGAGATCGAAGAGGATGTCCTTGCGGGAGGAGGTCGAGTGCTTTTCGGTCGAGGACAATGGACTCATCGAGGTCCTCCATTGCCCCGAGCTGCTTGTACCGAGTGGAGAGACGAGTTGCAAGCTTGTTCAAGGAACTAGATCGAAGAGGGTGTCCTTGCCGACAAAGGACGAGTGATTCTCGGTCGAGGACAATGGCCTCTTCGAGGTCCTCCATGGCCCCGAGCTGCTTGTACCGAGTGGTGAGACGATTTGCAAGGCCACCCAAAGAGCTAGCTCGAAAAGGGTGTCCTTGCGGGCGGAGGACGAGTGCTTCTCGGATGAGGACAATTGCCTCGTCGAGATCCTCCATTGCCCCGAGCTGCTTGTACCGAGTGGATAGTCCATCTGCAAGGCCGTTCAAAGAACTGGATCGAAGAGGGTGTCCTTGCGGGCGAAGGACAAGTGCTTCTCGGACGAGGACAATGGCCTCATCGAGGTCCTCCATCGCCCCGAGCTGTTTGTACCGAGTGGACAGGCGATTTGTAAGGCTGTTCAAAGAGCTAGATCGATGAGGGTGCCCTTGCGGGCGAAGGACGAGTGCTTCTCGGTCGAGAACAATGGCCTCCTCGATGTCCTCCATTGCCCCGAGCCGCTTGTACCGAGTGGAGAGACGCACCGCAAGGCGGTTCAAAGAACTAGGTCGAAGAGGGTGTCCTTGCGGGCGAAGGACGAGTGCTTCTCGGTTCAACCCAATGGCCTCATCGAGGATCTCCATCACCCCGAGTTGGTTGTAACGAGAGGAGAGACAATCTGCAAGGTTGTTCAAAGACATTGACCGATGAGGATGTCTTTGCGTGCAAAGGTGGAGTGCTTCTCGGACGAGGACAATGGCCTCATCGAGGTCCTCCATCCTCCCGAGCTGGTTGTACCGAGTAGAGAGACGAGTTGCAAGCTTATTCAAAGAGCTAGATCGAAGAGGGTGCCCTTGCGGACGAAGGCTGAGTGCTTCTTGGTCGAGGACAATAGCCTTCTCGAGGTCCTCCATTGCTCCAAACTGCTTGTACCGAGTGGAGAGAGCCTCTGCAAGGTTGTTCAAAGAACTAGATCGATGAGGGTGTCCTTGCGGGCGAAGGGCGAGTGCTTCTCGGCCGAGGACAATGGCCTCATCGAGGTCCTCCATCGCCCCGAGCTGGTTGTACCGAGTAGAGAGACCATTTGCAAGGTTATTCAACGACATTGACCGATCAGGGTGCCCTTGTGGAAGAAGTTCGAGTGCTTCTTGTTCAAGGACAATGACCTCATCGAGGTCCTGCATTGCCCCGAGCTGGTTGTAACGAGAGGAGAGACAATCTGCAAGGTTGTTCAAAGACATTGACCGATGAGGATGTCTTTGCGTGCGAAGGTGGAGTGCTTCTCGGAGGAGGACAATGGCCTTGTCGAGGTCCTCCATTGCCCCGAGTTGCTTGTACCGAGTGGAGAGACGGATTGCAAGGTTGTTCAAAGACATTGACCTATCAGGATGTCCTTGCGGACAAAGGTCAAGTGCTTCTTGGTCGAGGACAATTGCCTCCTCGAGGTCCCTTGTCGCTCCAAGCTGGTCGAAACGATGACCGAGATGAATTGCGAGCCAAGTAGAAGAGACAGAACGCTCTGGGCTGCCGGGTGGGCAAAGTTCTAGTGCAGCACGATCAAGGACGATCGCCTCGTCGATGTAACTCGTCCCCCCTCCTTGCTCAAACTCGGCGACGAGAGATTTCGCCCGTAAATGCAACTGTTCAACTGGTAGGTACATCATTTCATTGCTCTCCTGGGCCACACCGACAGAAAGACGGAAGTACCTTCATCCATGCTGGCACATGAGTCGGAACTTGGTTCGGCACGGTAGTTAATAGAGACGCTGGTTTGCTGTGCGCAGTGCGCACGGGCCCTGCCAGTGCCCGGACCGAAATGGCAGGTTCTCCCAGGCTGTGAAGATTTCCGAGTCGTTGTCACCCCCCGTGTCGATCCATTTTCATCCTTGAAGAACTTGAAGGCAACACACTGGGCATGCTCTGCTTCCATCATCGTTGAACCCCCCTGGTAACCGCTCACTCGTCATTCGCAGCAAATGTCACTGGGGATCAATCTAGTCCAATGGTCGCAATTAGTATCGTCGTCTTTTAATTGACGTGGACAGGCTGGGCCCATCTGTGAGCCTGGAAAAAGTAACAAAACAAGGGCTCAACAGCCAGCTTTTTATTCAATTCTGTAGACTGGAATTGTGTCTAGGACTGGTTCTGAGCAGTCCTGCCAGTCCTGCGAGAAAAAACTCTTTCATAGGACCCTTAATTGCCTTTTCTATCAACTTTTGAGAGCTCTGATTGGAGGACAGGTCAACGAAAGAGTGTTGGAGTACAGCGACCGTCCATTAGTATAAATACGAGCAAACCAAGCTCGGCCTTACCGGCATGGACAAGAGCAAGGCTTAGGCATCTGAGACATATATTCGTAGTATAAAGATCGAGGTAGTACAAGGGGATTAAT